>JAYDZE010330931.1:0-18103 GCA_034509125.1 Monilaria moniliformis | reverse complement strand
ATCCATCAATTTGAGTGTTTTCACCATACATTTTGGATTTTTGGTCACTTTGTGCTCCAAGACCAAGAATTGCAACTAGTGCTTCATTTTGTTCGAATCCACCATAAAGGTTAGTTCCTTCTTATCTTGTTGTGGGATTTGTCTTCTTTCTTTGTTTTTGGTACATTGGAAAGCATGAATTATTCATTTGGTGTGTTTTCAATTGAAGAATTGGTTGAGACATTTGTTCAAACACTTGTTATGCATATCTTAGAAATTGTTTGATTGTTTGTTAGATATTAGATGATCGGGCTGCCAAATGTACAGCACAAAGTATTGAGATCGATACTATCTCGGCCGGATTAATTAATCCGAGGAACCCGTGACTAATAAGGAAAACGTACAAAAAATTAAATAGACAGACATCAATTTTATAGACTCAAATAAGATTGTTTGAAATTAACCTGATAATAATCGGTCTATATCATGCATATTAATCAAGTTAGACAACTCCAATTAAATTTAATAAGTTGTTAATATTCATTTAATAAGTTGTCTAAATATTAAGGTAATGCCTGACTCTAACAATGTTTAAGTTTCCCATAAAACCATTACAGATAATAATATCAAAGCATTTCAGCTGAGAGCACAAAATAGATTATATGTATGGACACATATAAACCCAAGCTTAGACCTCTAACGACAATGTTAATAACAAAAGCTCCACCTCAACATACTTGTATATTCACCAGTACAGGTTTGAATACAAAATACTCAGTAAATACATATCAAAATTATTTAAAACTTTCTATTTAGAACTATATACAGAACTTGCCATTTTAAGGCATTGCACAGGAACTTTAAGTAAAACACATCTTATGCATGCATAAAACATTTCATAATATCATATAATCATGAGTGATAGCATTCATATAACATATTTTTACCAAATCTATAATTTGGTAGATTAAATATTCAGAAGTAGATCTACTTTGCAAACACGGTAACCAGCCAACCAAAAGAACTGCACACGAGCAAATTTGCACACAAATCCTAGATCACGTAGACCGAATTCGTCTTTCTCAATAGACGGTAACATAAACAAATGTTAGGTTTTCCTGTCGTCATCTAATGACACGCAGCGGAATAATAGACAGGAAATAGATCTAGATTTATAATTGATCTCATGAGCATGTAATCACACAACGAAAAGGAAGACTTACTTGTTGTTTAGTTTGATTTCCACGTTCAATCGAACCCGGCATACTGCAGGTGAATCCACTACTTTCGCTATCCACGTGTATGCCAATCCGATGCAGGAACAATTCCATGGTACATAGTTCAATCAGAGAAAGCTAGGAAATCTCTGATTGAACATACGTATTATTTGTGTGACAAAAGAAATCAGTTCCACGTTCTAAACGTTCCAGAACTGATGACTTTACTTATGTTTCTTATTTCTCTACAATAGAGAAATATATATTAACTGCTTCATGGGCCCCAGGCCTATGGGCTTATAATATTTTGTCTGCTTTAATTAATTAACAGTCAAACCTTAATTAAATAAAGCCCAATATCATAATCTAGTCCATGTATCTTTCAGTTTGATGTTCCACTTAACACGAGCCTCTGGATCCTGTTTAGACCGATTTGACCTCAACAAATGTGCCACATATATCTATGGTCCTCATGGAAAGAACAACTTTCTCTTTGTAGGGTTCAATGATGTATATGCAATAATTATTTAGGTATTATGCTAACAAGTAATAGTACTAAGGTATATATTAATAAGCATGCTTTGAGCTGCTTGTGTATTTGGTAAACTTATTTCTCAATTTATGAGAAGAACATTATTTTGTTACATTGGTTTGCAATTTCATATTATGTTGATTTACAAACACTTGTGATTGAGCTAACGCATCTTAGTCTTCTACATTGTAGACTGAATGATGGTCAGATGATCACAAAAGCTCGCTCAGTCGGTGCCGTGGAGAAGAAAATTAAGTTTCACAACCTAGATAGACTTAGATGATGTATCGTGAAAGGTTGCAGGATCAGTCTTAATATTTACTAACCTTGGTAAGCAAATGACACTAGTGTGCTATATAGCACTAAATGGATTCACGTTGAGATAAGTCTTTCTTGCTTATTATTGAAAGACTGTGTTTCATTATTATTCGTTTCTTAACATTTGTAGAAAAGCAGTGATCATACGATATTAATTATGCGCATCTTTGAATTATCAAAATGTGTGAGTTTTTTGTAACCCAACAATATCGATATCTTGGGTAGTGATAATTAATATCTACTAGTGCCAGAATTTTTATTGCATTGGATCGTGACTCGGGAGAGTCCGGGTTGATAATATCCCCAGCAGGTGTTCAGAATAATATTTCATTATACAGAAGCCCGACCATCTTGGAAATTATTCCAAAGTATAATAAATAAAGCTTTTGAACTAGACCAATCTTGGTAAAATATATTAATTAATTAAAGCTACATTAGGCTTAAATTAATTAATGGATATTAGAATCTTAAATATGAGAAATAAATCAATTAAAAAAGAAGTCCATATTATCTGTAATTTGGATTTGGACGAGTAAATCAATATTAATTTATATACTGGTTCAAATTAATATTCCATTGGGCTTATATTAAACTAGAGCTCAATTAAATTAGTTAAGGCCCAATAGGGAGGCCCAGTACAAATTTCCTTGAATCCCTAAATATGAGAGAAAATGAAGAAAATAATACTTCTCACTACACACACTTACATGCCACACATAGAGCACACATTCTCATCTCTCTTTATGTTCTCTCTGTCTTATTTCTTCTACTTTTCTATTCCTATTGGTTTGATGGCAATTGCCCACACCAATATTTAAACCAAGAATTGTGAATGGGTTCAAGATCTACACGTGAAGAATGCACAAGCAATCTTCTGATCTTTGGAGGTCAATTATCAATAAGTATTTCAGATCCATAAAATGCACGATTTATGATTTAATTACTAAATTGCATGCTTTTATTTGCGTTCTAGATAGTAGGAATTAATGCGAATACATGTTCTAGAATTGTCTATATTATCCTAAATAGATCCTGGGTAAGGAGAATTCCTTCATTGGAATTAAAACCCCATCAATCTGTATAAGAGCCAGATCTAGGCACTGATATAGAGAAACTCGATTTGTGTTCTATTTTATTCTGTTTTTCCTTGCCAGTAATTCAACTCTGAATTGCATGGAATGAATGTGGTGATCTATGTGGTTCTGCTTTTAAATAAAATTGTAAATCTACAGGGGTTGACTGTGGCAGATTAGGTGTTTTATTTTTCATTTTTTTTGGTTTTGTTGTAATCAAAGAACGAAGAACATGAAGAACGAAGATGGTGGTCGTATCTGGCCCACGACTTCACGTCCCCGTTGGATGCGGGAAGCGGGGCGTCGGGTGAGAACGAGGACTGCACACGGAAGACCCCGAGCGCTAGCATCGACGGTCCTCGGGCAATCGCGCCTCGGCATGTCGTGCAGGAGATGCAATGGGCGTAAGGCGAGTGCGGACTGGGGCACAAGGCTGACCGAGATTTCTCAGCAGATTTCGGCTGTGCCTGGCCTGGAGCACACGATTGCTGGCTGTCCTTTGATCAAGGAGGCGCATCGGGAGCTAAGGGAGTGCATTGAGCGCAGGCGTCGGGCGACGGGGGCGCAGTGCGTGCCAACTTCGGGTGCCGGGCGAAACGCCAGCACATGTAGGCGCAGAAGTGCCCGAGGTGTGGGGGCGATGGGGCAAGAGCATATGGTGCGTTGCATGTGTGCTGGGGGCGAAGCTTGCCGAGTTTTCTCGGTTGCCCCTCGGTAGATGCGCATGGGCGTTGAGGAGCGAAGGGGCGCTCGGACATGCAGGCACCACGAGTGCTGTATGTGTGCACCCGTGGGTAGGCGGCTGGGTGGCACATGCCACGGCCTGACCCACGATGTCCATCGGCACTCGGCTCTCTCGGCATGCGACGGGCTTAACAATCTTATCCGAGCAGTGGGAGACATGCGACATGTTTTACGGCGGCTTGCGGCGGTCCAGTGGTGGTTCCGGAAAGCAAGGAGGTTGCGATAGAGATGGATTAGTTTTAATTTTTTTAAATTCTTATCAAAATCAAATCATATCTTGTTAGATTTAGATTTGATAAGATATGAATTTACATCTAGTTAGATGTGGTCTAATTAAATCTAATTTAATTAGATTTAAGCTAATTTTATTTTAACTATTTGATTTGGATAATATTATCAAATGTAGAAAGAGTTGTAATTTATTTATTTTTTACTTTATTAGTGGCGTACGACCTCCATTAGGAGGAGTATCAAAACATAAAAAAAATAAAAAATTGGTGCTAAATTTTTTCATTGTGAGCTTAGGCTGGATTTGTCAGCCATGCCACCTTAGCGGTCTTTGGTCTATTTGTCAAATTGTGTGACCATATATTTTTGTCAAGCATTAAATGAGTATTAGTTCACCTTCGTGACTTGCTTAATTATGTTTAGTTGTTGTAACATGCATAAATAATTTGTGGTCCTTTGCAATTAATGTGTCAAACATGTAATGTGACAATGGTCTTATTTTGCTCAGCCTATTTTATCACAATGTCGTTCAATTCTCTCAGCTCAATCTTTAAAGAAAACAAACTCGATGGTCAAATTATGTAGACTGGGAACACAATCTGGATATAATATTAATAGAGAACAATATTTAGTTTGTTTTGGAAACACTTTGTCCTTCTGTACCTGCCACTTCTGCTTCGAATGTGGTTGGGAAAGCATATAACAAGTGGTGCAAAGCTAATGAGATGGTGAAGTGCTATATTTTGGCTTCTATATCAAATGTGCTTCAACATCAGCATAAAGCTATATAGACAACCACTGACATGGTGCCCAACCTTCAAAATCTGTTCGGGACGCAGAACTGGGCTGCCAAGTCAATAACAATCTGGAACATAATGAAGAAGATTATGAAGGGGGCTCATCTGTGAGAGACCATGCCCTCAAGATGATGCGTTATCTCAACGAGATAGAGATTTTAGAAGGATCAATAGATCTAGAATCCCAGTTGGACATCATCCTCCAGAGTCTATCTGCCAGTTATCAATAGTTTAGGCTAAACTATGAAATGAACAAAAGAAGTTATTCTTTGCCTAAGCTATTTACTGAACTGTAATTGGTAAAGGGCCTGATGGCCCAGACTGGGCAAGCCCTGATTGTCGCCACCCTATCTTCCTCTAGCTCTAAGCCCAATAAAGGGAATAATAAAAGGGAGACGACACCCATGGCTCCTAACAAAGGTAAAGGCAAGAAAAAGGTGGGCCGGAAAAAGCAAACTGATAAATGTTTCAAGTGCAGCAAGAAAGTGCAATGGGAGCTGGATTGTCCACTTCTGAAAAAGGGCAATGTCTCAGGTTCGTTCTTTAATGCATATGAGAAGACAACTACATAAGGGAGAAATCTATATCCAGCTAGGGACTGCCATGATAGTGGCGGCTATTAAAGTTGGAGATGTCTATTATAGTTTTCTAGTAACATAATTTTGGTATTAAACAATATTTTGCTTGTACCTTCATTTAGAAAGAATTTAATTTATGTTTCTAAACTAGTTTGTGATGGATATTCGGTTTCATTTAATGATGCTTGCATTATTGAGAAATGAGGTTCGTTAATTTGTCTTGGTACTTATGGCACCTAAGACTTCGCTATGCTAACCTTTGGAGGATCAACAGGTTGGTGGATCAAGGTCCGTATAAGGATCTAGTTATAGAACCTTTCTTAACGTGTGAGTCATGCTTGGAAGTCAAGATGACCAAGATACCTTGTAAGTTCAAAGGGCATCGAGCCGAGGAAGTACTTGAGCTCGTTTATGATGTATGTGGTACATTCTCAACTCAAGGTAAAGAAGACTTTCAGTACTTCATCACATTTATTAATGATTACTCAAAAAAATTGTTTGTCTATTTGATGCGCCACAAGTCAGAATCTCTTGAGAAATTCAAAGAATTCAGAGCACTTATGGAGACGCTTCATGAAGTGCCTATCAGAGGTCGGAATACAATCCCAACTGACTGCGCCCGGGACACCTCAGCAGAACGGTGTAGCTAAAAAAAGGAAACGAACACTCCTAGAGATGGTTTGATCAATGATGAATAATGATCAATCATTCATTTTATTTTGGGATATGCGCTGGAAACAACATACACTTTAATCAACTTACCATGAATATCAATACCAACAACACCACATGAGTTGTAGAGTGGACGCAAGTCCAATCTAGGGCATCGCAGAGTATGGGTTGTCCAACACACGTGTTGGAGAAAGATCCAAGTAAATTGAAATCATGCACTGAGGTCTCTGTGTTTGTAGGATATCCCAAATGAACGAAATTGTGTGAGTTCTATAGTCTTCATAATAAGAAGGTATTTGTTAGCACGAATCCCATATTCTTAAAAGAAGACTATGTTAAGAACCAAAATCCTATTAGTGTGACCGCTCTTGAGGAACTAAAGTACCCACTGTTCAAGAAAACATAATAAATGCACCAAATACATCAACTTCTGTACCTCATATTGTAGAGCTTCATCGTAGTGGGAGTGTTACTAGAAAACCTGACAGATTCATTGGTCTAGGAGAGTCTTCAGACTTATTCCTTGACCTAGATGAATCAGATCCCTGGAAGTATAAGGAAGTTATAGAGAATCCAGATAGTCGCTCTTGGAAGTTAAAGCTAAAAAAAGGTTTTATTATATAGAAGGCTGACCGACTTAGAATTTATTCTAAAGTATAGTAAATAAAGCATTTGAACTAGACTACTCTTAGTAAAAGACATTAATTAATTAAAGCTAACAACAAGCTTAAATTAATTAATAAATATTAGAATCTTGAAAATGGGAAATAAAATAATTAAAAAGAAAGTTCAGATTATCTGTAATTTGGATTTGGACAGGTAAGTCAATATTAATTTCTATAGTGGTACAAATTAATATTTTATTGTGCTTATATTAAATTGAGGCTCAATTTAATTAGTTGAGGCCCAATAGAGAGGGACAGTCCAAATTTCCTTGAATCCCTAACCTAACCTATATATATTATATAAATAAGAGAGAAGAAGAAGAAAATAATACTACTACACTACACACTCTCACATGCCACACACAGAGCACACGTTCTTCTCTCTTTCTATGTTCTTTCTGTTTTATTTTCTTCTTCTTTTCTAGTTCTATTAGTTTGATAGCTATTGCCTACACCATTATTCAAACCTAGAATTGAGAATAAGTTAGAAGATCTAAGGTATATATTCAAGATCTACACGTGGATAAGGTCTGAGCAATCTTTTGATCTTTCAAAATCAATTATCAGTAAGTATTTCAGATCCATAGTACACATGACTTAGGATTTAATTTCTAAATTGCATGCTTTTATCTGCGTTTTAGATAGTGGAATTAATTCGAATACATATACTAGAATTCTCTATATTATCTAAAGTAGGTCGTGGGTAAGTGAAATTCCTTCATTAAAATTCAAACCCCATCACATAGTACAAGAGAAAGAATCTTTCAAAACACCATAATAGATAAGTTTGTCATTTCTTATGACAGTAACACCACTATAAAAAATAACGGAATATCCATTATCAAATGTTTTAAACTGAAATTAAATATCTCTCAAACTAAAATTAAATAATTAAAGAATAACACAAATCTTCAACTGTAACTACTACGACTCTAGTCGCATTTCTATGGGGATGGTGATCTCGTCATTCTGCACCTATCTTATCGGCATGAACTACATAGGATAACAAACATTGATAGTTACCTTTGTATCCACTACCCACTACTAAGTAGAATATGAAACCAAGCATATTTCAGTTACCAACACATTTGACGTATTTAAACCCTTTGCCTTAAGGATTAGACTTACTTCTCATGCCACACTTGAGAATAGTCGCCCTTCTCCTTAAGCTTTCTTATGCCTTTCGGTAGAGCCCGTTCTCTTACTCCCACTGATTGCCTTGTTTATTTTTCATTTTTGACCCTATTTTCTTTCTACTCTTAGGAGAAAAAATAGGTCTCTTGGCAATAGTAGTGAAGCTGTGTGCATATAATCCCATAACTCTCATTACTGTAACTACATTAAGCAACTCATTCAATAAGTACTCATTCTTGATCATAATAACATCGAGACATGAGTTCTCAAAAGACATGGGAAAAAAGTTTAGGATGATATCGACATTTTCCTCACCGTCGGTACCTCTTCCAAGTAATGTCAAGCATATCCATGTAGTTAGTTATTTGCAAGACATTCTTTTGCACAGAGCTGCCCTATGCTACACAACAAGAGAAGATTTCGCTTTTCAGGTTAAAATTTGCAATTAGGTCTGACACCCCAAACTTATCCTTTAGTTTCATTAGAATGTCGGCGGTGACATTGTTCATGAACTGATGTTGGAGCTGCAAGGTCGATGACAATGAAGTCATCACTTGTGCATTTTCTGCTCCTCATTAGTAAAGTAACCAATGTGAAGATCAGAGAACGTAGAGTAGTAAGCACAAAATGCACTAATTGGAAATAAGTATGTATTCCAAATAACGATTCCATTCAGCAAATTAAAAAGAACCAATAAATGATTAAGTGCGAAATTTCAAATAGCCAAAGGAATCCAACATGCAGGTCACGTTTGTGTAAACATATATACATGAACCTCTTGATCGACTATTTATTTCAAATAAAACTATATCGCAAGCGAACAGTGCAATTATATCATAGAACATAGACTAAAAATCTAACTTTAACTACTATGGCATCAACCAATTCATACTATTTAGATTAAACAAATAGGTAGGGTAATAGATTTGAAACAAATAATAAAGCAAACAAAGAAAACTAAAGTAGGAAAAAGAATTAATAAACAAAAGCATTCTATGGATTCGATTTCATCAACTTATCAACTTATTCAACTCACCAATTCAACATTCAATTATCGACTCAAGTTTTCCTAAAACGGTCACCCAAATCGTGTGAACCCTCTTGAAGTATTGAAACCGTAGATTAAAACCTAGAATAAACGTCTCCGTCTAATTACTACATCGCAACTTTTGATAGTTCTCAGGATCTCATGCCCTTATGCGTAACTTCAAATCCCTCGATCTTATTGAATTGAGATGTCAATTATTCTTCTATTATATATTGAAACTCATTTCTCGAAACACGCATCAACACATATAAAATCTTCTACTTAATGGCCAATCAAATGGAAGCTGCACAAGAATAACCAAAACAAAATAGGGTCTTAACATTGAATTGAAAATCAAATAAATCTCAAAATTGATTACTCTCTAATCCTAGAACAAAAGAACTAGCTACTCATAACTAAATAAACAAAACAACTCAAAACAAAGAAAAACATGAACAATTTAAACTAGGTAGACAAAGCCCATATAGAGGCATAATCTTGCCAGATCTTCGATCTTCCTTACTCTTCCTTGCTTTGATGGCTTGACAATAATATTCTTCAAGTATGAAAGTATGTAAAGTATGTAATCCAACTATTTAATTTCATGCATATATAAGGTTCTCCTTATATAGACAAAGTTGACCTTGTTGAGATAAAGTTGGGATTAGACTAAGGATACAACTTTTAATTTAATCCAAACTGAGAAATTGTCCGTGTGAGACTATGTAGATAGCAAACGGTCCGTTTTCGGCCACAGGCCATGTGGGTTAGGCATGGGCCATCTGGGTTAGGTAGGGTCAGGCATGGTCCGTTTGGGACTTCATCCTTTCCAAAATGCTTTGTTCTTGCTTCCTTCGTTTCCTAACTTCATTCTAAGCGTTTATTTCCTTCATATCTCAACAAAATTGTTAAACAACCAATTGAAAGAGAATTAAACTAAAACATGCTCATATAGCGATAAAATTACACAATATGCCTTTAATTCAATCTCTAAAAGCACCAAAATATCGAGTGCATCAAACTCTCCAACTTAAAGATTTGTTTGTCCCTAAACAAAGCAAGACAACACACTAAAGAAAACTTGAGCATGAGGGGCTAAGACAATACGTTGCTTTCGTAAAAACCAAGGTTTTATAATTCTCAAAACATAATAATCAACAAGTCAATTTAGATAATCATTGCACCTACTAACTTGTATATCACATTACATTCATGACCCTCACCAAAAAGGTGTAGAAAATGTATATCTTTCATTTCTCATGTGTATAAGGAACACATGTATCCACTAAAATCAAATAACATCCCAAAGTTTATCATATGCTTGCTCAATATCTCATATCTTCTTTAATTCGAATGACTGTAAATCAAGAATAAAAAATGTCTTTTATTTTGCTTGTAATGTAGGCTTTTTGGACAAGGTAAAGAATATATTGGCCAAGTGACTAAAATGCAAGAAATAGAAAAAAGTGATCATGACCAACCAATTTCAATCAAAACTTCTATAAAACAAGACTTTGTCTAACTTTCTTCTTTCGATCCAAACACCTTATTAACAATTTTTTCTTCACCATATATATATTTTTCTTTCTCAATAATCTTTCTTTTCAACCTTCTTTATCATAGATATATTTTTCTTTTCTTTTCATACTCTCTCTTTCCTCTTTATTCTCCATCTTATAGAATAACACCTCATACTCAACTATAAGTATATATAAGTTAATTTTGTATGATCACAAGATAGAGGATTTGAACAAGATTAGGCAATTCAAAGAGTTTGGCTTTTAGGCTCAAAATGAGCCCTTGGGGAAAATATGTAATAGGATAATTTTTGAATAAAAGTATCTTAAGACGGATAGCCTAACTTTATTTTTTACCACCACATTCAATATGTAGACTACATAGATCTTGTGCATGTTTTAGAAACTAAAGGTATGTATTTGATCAAATTACTCATGAAAAGAATTCCAGGCTCAATTCTCACTTGGGATTACTCTCATTAATCAAGGCAAACAAGCAATTCCATATAATGCATCTTCAAATCAAACTATTAACCATTAGTCTAGGGAACAAATTTGAAGAACAAAGATCATCATAAGCAACTTATCAACATCCCTCATACAAGTTTCAAATAGGATTAAGACAAAACAAGCAAAGTTATATCTTACAAAACAAAACAAAAACAAAAACTAAAAAACAAGACTCAACAATATACTAAAAACAAACAAAGATAAAAGAAAATAAAAGATTTTCTTGGAAAAAACCTCCTCTAAAATTCACAAGAGGCATCCCCCCAAACTTAGTCAAAACCTATGCAAAGGCTAAGTTTAGGAAAGTGGTGAATATTTAGGGGGAGAAGGAAAAAAGGGAAAGTTAAACATACCATAAAAGGACACTAGAGTTGTTGTGGGAAACAAAAAGTGTGGTATGTGCGGGCCCACACACGGTATGTTTGTCAGGTCGTCTTAGTCGGTCTTTTGGGTTCCGACACGAGTCGTGCGTGAGGGAAAACCTCACACACGGTCCATTTGTGCCTTCGGGTTTATCTTTTGGCTCCTACGACCAATATGTTGGGTTTCCTCCCAACGAGGGCTAGTTTTACCTCATTAGTTTGACGTCTTTGTTATCAAGTAATTGAGGTGGTGAGGGTCAAATCCCCCTTATTGTGCTCCGTAAAGTAGAGCTTCTTCATTTGTTTCCCCCACTTCAACTTTAAGTGTGTAGCACTGGACTTTGATTCCACTATAGGAGTGGTTTTCTCAAATTTAATTTTCTTCATTACCTTATCCTTTTTATCCCTCCATGGTTAAGGCAACTATATGGGCTAGTATACTTTTCTTCAACGTCATCATCAACAACTCTCACAACCTTGCATTCTTCAATTATCTTGGCTTCCTCATCATCGTTGAGCTTCATTGATTTATAGATGGACAATATGACTTTCTCATTTTTCAATCGAAGTGTAAGCTTCTATTTATATACACCAATCAATGCTTTTCTCGTAGCCAAGAAGGGTCGTCCTAAATTAATAGGACATTCTTGTCTTCCTTCGCATCTAAAACAACAAAATCTGAAAGGAATATGAAGGGATTGACCTTCACCAAAATGTCCACCATAATACCTGTCGGGCATGTAACAGTTCGATCTGCAATTTGAAGAGTAATGGTCGTGGGTTTAAGAGGTCTAATCTCCAGCCTTTTGAAAAACGATAAAGGCATAAGTTAATGCTAGCCTCTAGTGCTGGAGTTTCCACTTAAGGATCCCATCTACTTCCAACGATCTCATAGGATTATATTCAAATTCAATTAACACAATATAATATCTACTAGAATGTATTTAGGAAGCATGCTCCTAAACTTCAAATAATTACCATGTTTGGTAGCTTCTTCTTGCCTATGTCCCTCCTATAGTTTCAATACTGAGTGGGCAATATGCTATAAACCTTTAAAGATGGCACGAAGACCAGAAAATCACTACTAAGGAATGCACAGGGCAGGCGAAATTTCTGTGTCTTCCTGACTTGTGATTTTCATCCTCTCCACCCGCATATATAGGGGTGGAAGGCGTCAGAGATTCCAAAGAGAATTAGGTCTGGGCCACCTAATAGGCTTAATTATTTAAGTAGACCCCAACTTATTTAAGTTTGTTAATATTAATTGACTCCACTATAAAATTAATATTGCATTGTTCGTCTAGATCCACATTACGGATATGAATCATTTTTAATTTATTATTTCTTGTGTTTAAGATTTCCAATATCTATCAATTAATTAAAAGATGCTAGCTTTAATTAATTTATTTATTTTTCTAATAGTGGTCTATTTCAGAAGCTTTATTTATTATACTAGAATAAGTGGCAACTGCGCAAATTTGTATAATAAAATCTTCTTTAAACACCCTTGGTGATATTATCAACCCGGATCTCCCGAGACACGATTCAATATAATAACAATACTAGCACCACTAGATATTGATTACTATTGCCCAAGTTATTGGGTGACGATAGACTCTTACCTATTGATAAGTCAAAGCAGTGCATAATCAACATCGTATGCCCAATGTTACTTAAATAGATTAAGAAATAAATAATCAGTGAGACCTTGTACTTCATTTACATAGCATAGAAATATATATCTCACCGTAATCCATTTCAGTGCTATACAACACTCAGTGCCATCAGTTGGCCAAGATAAGTGCGAACTTCAAATCGATACTGCAACCTTTTGCCATAGATTGTCCATGTCTATCTAAGTTGAGAACTTGATTTTATTTTATAAGGAACCGATGAAAGATCTTTTACGATCAAGGATCCACCAGTCAGTCTAAAATATACAAGGATGACTTGTTTGCTTAATTTATGATTATATTCTTAAGAAAAATATCCATAACCACAAAACGAAAAACATGTGAAAATATTGAATTTCTCCTCAACATGTGAAAAATAAGATTTTTAATACAAAACAGCCCAAAGCATGTTGTCCAGTATACAAACCATAACAATCTTCCACATATACTCAAAACATGCTTTCAAGTATACTGGCGTGGTTCAGAACGTGTTGTCGTTGAGGAACATGCTGCTGAAATCAAAGATATTTTGGTTTCCAACTTCCTAAGTACTATTAGATTACTAAGCGGTAAGAAGGTTGTCAATCCCACAGAGAAAATTGAGGAATTTTGTTAAGTGGGAAACTAACTGACTAGCAAGCAAGGCAGATGACAGATAATAGACATGCAGAACTTTCAAATGAACTAGCCTAATCAATTTCTTACTTAAAATAAATTAATTATAGCTAACTAAACTAAGTGGCGAACAACTAGGATTAAATTAAAGATGGCGTCTAAAAAGAAAATCCGCTACGGACTTGCCAAACTAATGCAACTGAAATGAAATCAAACAAGTCAAATAATAAGACAAAATGCATTAAATGAGGTTTTTACTATTTTGGGAAATGCTACAGCTTGGTTTAACAGAGCAGTGGAACCCTACTATATCTTCGTCATTTTTACTCTCTCATTTCTTCCCAACACCAAATAAAGCTGAAATAAAGCAGATATCATGCAGAGATATCATACACAACCTAACAACTCTGAAAATATTGGAATCATCAGAACTCCATTGATATAAAACATGCTGGTGATCGTAAAGTGGTCAGAAAGTTTCAAATCACTAACTATGATGCATCAAATTGGGCAGGCTAAAAGTATGTATAGAAAACGAAACTTGCATCTAAACTACTGTTCTTCATCACTTGCGGGAAAACAGAGCATTGCAGCAAACTGGACAAAAACTAGCAAAAAACAGCCATTAAACATTGCGAATCTTGAAATCAACTTGAAAGTGAAATAAATGCTTTCTAAATATAAATTAAATCTTCGTCAACAAAGCATGAACATGAAATTGAAATCACCACCAAAATCATGGAAACTAGTCAGAGCTGAGAATATAGAGCTGAAACTAAACTTAACAAACTAAGAATATGGGTTTCAAAGCAAAAATAGAAATATCCTCCAAATAAAAGAAGGTGAAAGCAAACTAAACTAGCTAACATCTAACTAAGATTGTTTGCAATGAAGAAAATAGAACAATGGTGAGTGAATCCCCGTTACGCTAGTGATTCTTCCTTGTTTCGTCTATCCCATGGCTTCTTCTAGGCTCTTCGCAGTTTCTGGATTGCAGCTAGTATGGTAAGAGGTATGAGAGTGAAAGTGCAGTTATGTGAGTGAAGGGGTACCAGCAGTCTTTCTCTCTAAATGTGTATTTTCAATGTGTTCACGAAGGGTTTTATATATGGCGGCTTCTAGGGTTGAGCAGGAGTAATCTCCTGCTTCTGCACCTTCTGTGGACCATTTTTATCTTCTTGCTGAGACTTGCATTCTCTCCATCATCATATGTTCATACTATTTTTATTTTTCTAATCTTCATCATCCTTGTTATGGCCAGTGTATATGTGTATCTTTTATTTGGTTTCTCTTAATTGCAAATTTCATCTTTTTCATCCATTTCTAGACAGCTTTTCCCTTTGCTTCTTCATTTTTGCTTCAGCTGGTAACTGCACAGTTTCTACATAAAAACGCATCTAAAGTGTTGATTATGTCCAATTTTTCACAATTAAATACCAGAAAATATAGTCGAAATTTGGTCTTGTCAAAGCTCCTCACACTTAAGGCGTGCTTGTCCTCAAGCACGAGGTTGTCATTTACCAGACTAATTTCGAACCACGCATAACAACTACCTCCCCTCACTCTACACAACACAAAAAATATAAACGAAGAAAAATAAAGACTCAAAACAAATAGTCACAAGATTCAAGACAAAAGACTCAAAAGAAACAACTTTAAAAAAATAGGTCAAACAACCAACAAACTATCCAGTCAGCTTATGTTTAAACTACATCACATCAAGACTCAATCAACTGCCTCTTCAGTCAGAATTCCAAATGTATGCAAGTCCAGACAGTTTCAAACAAGGATTGGATGCAGTGGTTTCACTCATTACTTCTTTATCACTCAAGGACCATTCCCTCAATACAAAGAGACATACAATCATTCACAATAAGCTGCAGTCGATTGACAACTTAAGGTGGTCTTTTATTGGATGAGGCTTTTCTTTGACAATCTCATCGCGTTGGACAGGCCCTAGAGTACCTAAGCTTTTAATCAATAAAACATTTGTGCATTGCAAAAAAACTACCATGGACTGGCTAGTGATGAACAAGCATAAATGTACAAAGTATTCATGGCAACTTAAGCATTATTTTCTTTAGTAAGAGTGCACATGTTTTTCTCTAGGAGCAACTTATTTTGATAAGATATTGAAAGAACTCAGGCTCAATTCGGCTATCCTGGTGTCTCCTATCATGTGTTGCCTATGAATACAACATATTTAGAACTCATGTTCTTAATCACATTTATAAAATATTAAGTGGAGTCTGCTCCACGATGAGGTTCAATTCTTGCATTTCAAAGGGGTAAATATCCAATTCTGGGTCATAAATTCCTTCATCCTTACATCATTTATTTGGAATCTAAGTTTTAGGAAAAGAATTTTAGAATCAGAGATGCAACAAGTTTAAACATAAACTGAAAGGAAAACATGCTTGACTATACTTGACTAGATTCATACTAGACTTAAAAGAAAACAACTCATAGAACATAAAAACAAAGACAACGCCTCAATCTAATCAAAACCTCCTACACTTAGTCCCTACTTGCCCTTCAGCATGTTTGCGCTAAGTGTTCGAATGAAAACACCTAGAATTAAGGAAAAAGACTCAATACAAGAAAAACTAAAACAAAAGTTAGGGTAGAGGAATTTCACTAGGCACGTCTAGAGCGATGTGTAGCAGCACGAGGACATCTGCTAGGCAATGGCCTGAGGATCCGCAGTGGAAGCCGGAGGAATCTCTAAAACAATATGGCCTGAAGAAAATGGGTGTTTTTCCCTGGGGACTAATGCAGGTTCTGAATTAATTCTCAATAGGTCCTTTAAGCTAGGCAGGTGGAAAGTGGTGGTTGTCGAGCACGCATAGGGATGAGCGTGAAAAGTGTCTTTGAATTTTTACCTCCCTGGTAAGTTTGAATTGCTGTCAGAAGTTGGAAATTGGTTCGATATCTCCTTAAGGATGGTCTTTCTTATATGAGGGTTCAACTTCCTCTTCTTATTCTTTTGAATAAATTGATGGGTTCCTCCTATTGAATCTCCTTGGTGGAGTCACTGAATCCCCCTATAGCAGTTTGGATGATGGCTCCTTTGTTTTTTCTTTATTCTGACATTCGGCTTGGACACTAATGCTGGCATACTTAGTTCTCCCTTCAGAAGTCTCCCATGGTCCGCTATTGCAGTTTTGGTTGATTGGAAGTTGTAACTCTTTTCCAGACCTCAAATTTGTTTGACTTATGTTCTCCTTGTGTATTTGTTTGACTTGAGTTGGAATTCTCCCTTCATTTCCTCGCAACTCATTCATCGCTACTGCCAATTGGGACATTTGGTACGTAACTGACTCAAGGCTAGCTTTCTGATCCTTCTGGGCTTCTTGCAGCTTGTGGACAACATCATTATTCGTCAACAGATTATTCTGGAGAAATTGATAAGAATTTATCAAGTGCTCGATCATATCATCAAGGGTCTTGGTAGGTTTGGGTGGAGGCGGATGGTGTTGTGGATTGGCCTGTTTGAACCCTCTTATATATGGTGGTTGGAATGGTTTATTTTGGCCTTGATAGTGTTGCTTAGATTGGTTAAGTGTATGCAGCTGCAGTGCTTGAGCGTGGTTGCTCTGGTCAGTCCATTTAAAGTTATGATGATCGCGACACCCCAGATTATAAGTTGGTGAGTAAGGGTCGCAGTCAGGGGCTTGATTTGGCCCAGGTGAAGGAGTTCTCACCACCTTATCGACCACTGTACTGAGCAAATTCTCAAGCTTCCCTATTCTCAAGCATCAATCACTTCTTCCAATTGAGCAGTGCTCGCGCTCGCGAGTGCTGCCTTCTTCAATAATCTCATGTATGGCTCTTCATATTCTTGGGTTGCTTCCACAAAATGTTGTACCAGTTTCTTGGCCTTGCTAACCCTCTTGTTTAAGAATCTTCCTGCACTGGACGAGTTCACCAAATTCTTCGTGTCAATCATCATGCCTTGATAGAAATATTGAAACAAATCAACTTCCGAGAACTTATGATTTGGGCAGTTTCTTACCAGCCTTGTAAACCTTGTCCAATGCGCACTTAGTGATTCATTAAAGCTTTGCTGGCTTCAATTATCTCTTTCCTTAACGCATAGGTCTTAGTCAGGGACAATTAATATTCTAAGAACATTTTCTTCATCTTCGGCTAAGTAGCAACTGAATTAGGGGACAGACTTGTAGACCAGCAATTCGCTTCCCCCTGACAGGGTAAACGGTAGAAGGACCTGTAACACCCCTTACTCAGTAGGTTTCCCCACTGAATAAGTGATGTCACGGTTGGTATCGCGGACACTCAAACCAATTTTTTTCTTTTTTTTACTGAAATACATGCATATAAAATACATTAAACAATATTATACAACTTTTAGAGCGGAAGAACAACAGTTTATAATTTAATACAGACAACATGCCACAGACTTCTAAATCTTTTATTGGCTTCTGGTGACTCGGCAAGGACA
>JAYDZE010330930.1:0-36988 GCA_034509125.1 Monilaria moniliformis | reverse complement strand
TTGAGAGAATCTTGTGCATTTGATTCAAGCTTTGACTATCTTGACAAATAGATGACTTAACTGAATTTGAGGAGGGGAAAGTGATTTGAATGATTGCATATATGCTGAGTTTGTTATTTTTTTGGAGAAAACTTTGAGTTAGTTTTTGTTACATGTGCTTAGCATCTTTTGAGTCTTTCTGTCTTGAGTCTTGAGTCGGTTGAGTAAAGGGAATTCCTAGCAACAATCTACCTTTTTGTGTTTAACCACATCACATGCTTGAGGGAAAGCATGATTCAAGTGTGAGGAGGTTTGATAAGTGTTAATTGTTGCTAGTAATATGGGTCAAATTGAGATATAATTGAACATGATATCTACACTAATTAGTTGATTTGATGTAGGAAATGGGAAGAAACAAGAGCAAGGGTGAAAGGCTAAGAAATGAGAGAAATCAGCTAAGGACTTCAACAAAGAAAGCAAAGGAGCAGAAAAAACAAGCTACGCAAACAAACTGCCCAGAATGATTCAAATTGCCCAGTATAAAGATCGAGCCGGAGCAGTACCGGCAGGACAAAGTGGTCCCGGGCGGAAAATGATGAGGTGGCGACACCAGCTGCGTTGAGGGGCAATTATGTCCGACCCAAGAGACTTGAAAAGTAAAACCTAGCTGGGGCAAGGCAGTAGGAGCCGCACTATAAAAGCTAAGAAAGAAGAGAGAGAGGGGACTTTTATCCACTTTAACACACAACACTCTCACTCACTCATTCACGCACTCTCACTTGGGGGCTGGCACAAAACAACCATTTTTAGGGAAAAACACCACCAGTATTCAACCATGGGATAGGGACATAGGGAGAAAGAAGAAGAAGAAATACTTGCCTGTATCTTTTAGCTTGTTTGGGGGAGATATTACTATTTTTCTATTACTTTGCAAGAACACTTTTCTAGCTTGTTAATCTTGAAGCACTTTTGGATCTGATTTTAGTTGCTATTTTCTGTTGAAACTTTCATGGATCTATTTATTTTCAGTGAAGATTTGTTGTTCTTCTTTCGATTATTAATGGTTCCTAGTCTATCATTTGCCTAGTGTTGTTAGATTTTAGCTTCTTAGTTCCTTAGTATAGTTTAAAGGGTTATTTCTTTTCCAAATCAGTTTTAAAATTGTTCATTTTCTTGATCTAGTTTTTTCCAGCTTTTCTTGTTTATTTTGTTACTTGTTGGATGCAGTTTTCTTTTAGTTCTTGGTTGGAAATTTTAGTAAGCTCCCTTATGCATTTTGCAGTCCATTTCTGTCAAAACTTCCTGCATCTGCGTTCTATCTGCCCAATCTGCACTCTCTCTGCTTTCTTTCCCCAGTTTGAACCTACAATCTCTGCACTCAAAAAACTGCAAAAGTTACTTACTCAAAATAGAAGTTGACTATTCTCCTTTTCTAGTTTAGGTCTTTTCTGTTTCATTTGATCCAGCTGCTTTGAGAGTTAAAAAGTTCATGTTTCCTTGTAAACGCAGTTATCACAAAATTTCCGAAATGTTTCAAAGAAATCGAAGGAATAATTTCGTAAAGTTGGCATTCATGCTTATTCGTCTTTCAAAGTTTTGACCATTAAGCTGCCCGGTTTAATTTTTGCTTTTCAAAACTGCCAGTTTGGACGTGCTTCTCTTAATATTGTTTGCTGCTTTAAATTCAGTGCTTATCTTGTTTCCCACGCCCTTAGTTAATAGTAGTTAATCTCTTATGCTCTCTAGCTGCCCAGTTTGTTTCCTGTCTTTAAGTTGCCCAGTTTGTTTTGAATGTTCCTTGTTGGCTTACTTATTTACTTGTTTAGTTTTGTATATTTAGAATTGCTTCCCACGCTTTTAATTAGTTTGTTTCCTGTTTTCCTTCCTTCACCTTGATTTAAGGCGTGGCGGCATCGCTGACCCCTCTTAGGCATAGTGAAATATGTAACGAAATTGTCGTTTCTCATGGATTCGACAACCGTACTTACCCTATAATACTAATCCAATAGTATAGTGGAAGTGGGAACTTATAAATTACTTGATAGGCTAAGCTTGTTCCTAAATTCCAACGACACTTTACATAGCAAATTTAGCAACCTATCAGTGTGCAAATAAATTTGTAATAAAATTTCAAATTTTTCAATGAACAAATGAAGTTTTTATGATTTTACAATAATATATCCCCTTGTTTTGATAAGTTCCACAAAAATGTGCATATTTCATATATGACTTGACCTGAACATAAAACCCAGTAACTAGCCACCCATAACTTTCTTTTGGCACTAGCCTCACTGACATTTGATGTTGAAGGTGGCCAAAATGATTTTGCAGAGGCCACTGTTGTCTAGTGAATCTCCCAAATGGGCCTCTGCCCAACGCTAACTTAGAAAGGGAATAAACTGGGACAAAAACTAAACATGTTAAGCTAATTTTCCTACAATAACTTATTTCATATATCTAAAATATCCCAATCAAGTTTCAACTGAAAAAGGTCGTTTACTACTTATAAAATATTCTGAAAATCGTTGCCAGAAACTAGCATCTTTGGTATGTGTTGGTATCTTGCAAATAACTTGAAAACCACTGACGCTTTATCTAATTTTCAATATTTTCGATAAAACTACACTTCTAGAAATTTCTAGATTGAGCAACTTTATGTAGTTGTGATTCCTAGAACTCAAGTTATGAATTTTTTGAAGTTACCCTTTAATTTGGTTATGTTCTGAAAATTTCTAAGTGTTGGAAAGCATTCCTAACAGCCTGTCTTTGAATGACCATATCTTCGTCGTCCGTACTTCCACAAAGCATCAGCGAGGTGGACTTGGTGAAGCCTTAAAAATAGTCCAGCGACCATTGGATTTTGAGGGCTTATTGAACACAAAATTTCTAGTTTCAACTGCCCAACTTTGGAAGAGCATAATTTCCTCATTTAAACTCCTATTTGGGTTAATCCATAATTTGGAAAACGAAGTTTCCACTTCCAAGTTTTTAGATTGAATCTCGAAGCCTCACCGGAGTTCCGAGGCAGAAGCTATGATTCCTTCAAAATAGTCACTTGCCAACCCGAAAAACCTGAAATTATTCAAAGTATGAAACTAATTGTCAAAAACCCATCTTTGAAGAATCATACTTCATTTATTTGAACTCGAAATTGATTGATTCCAGTCAGAAGGTAATACTTGTAATACCTAATTTCCAAAATGTACAATTGAGCCTTCGATGTAGTTAAAGATCAGATTCCACGTTCGTCTAAACACAGCCTCTTGAAACTATGGTTTTGCAAAATTTTCTAAATGTTGAGGTCCAATTTCACTAAGTGTTAGAGTTGCATATTTTACTAAGTGATGAGTTGTTCTAAAGTGTTATGTGATATCTTGTGATGTGATTATGTATTCACACTTAAAAAACATGAACTATGATTTTGATCTTAATAGAAAATATATGTACTTATGTGACAAGACATTTTAGTAATTTGCTTCAAGGTAAAAAAGATAAAATATACTTATGTGCATATCAGACTAATAAAAATATTAGCACCAAATACATCATAAGACCGATTATGATAAGAGTGAACCCAAGGCACAAATAGAAAATAGTGGAAATAGTGGTCGATAGACGTCAGTAATCATTACTTAGAATATGGTCCTAAGATTTTAGGTTTATATTGTAGGATCCAGTCTCAAAACGTTCACCTACATAGACCAATTCTGACCACGACTTGTTACATGTGGGTAAAATATTTGCAAAAGTAATTGGGTTAGTAAACCAAACTTTTGAACTACAAGTTATTTTTGTGAATTCATGCAAAGAAAAATCTTTTTGTTCGCATACATCTAAGCTGGTGATGCGTCGCCCAGTTAAATATGATTCGGCCTTCTCTTTGACGGGGGATTTGAGATAGTGCAATAAAGAAGTAAGTACGGGACAACTCAACTTCTTTTCAGATTTATACTTATTGTTTTGACTAGTTTTGCTATAATTTCTTTTGTGTGCATGTATTTCGGTAAGAGTTATTCAAATCAAACGTTTTGTTGTTTTAAGAAAAAAGGGCATTAATCTCACTGAGTGCATTAAAACTCAATCTGCATTTATTTAAAATATTTTCAGGATGCTCGAAATAATTGAAAGCATGCAAAGCTGGTGATGATGACCTCCTTTGGGAATGGACCGTAAAAAAACATGGATAGTATTTCTATTGACCTAGCTTGGAATCTGGGTCATATTGCTTATGACAAACCTCGATTTTCCCTTGAACAATTATTTAGTATATTATTTTGGTGCCCCGTGTCGGCCCTTAGAAAAATCGGGTTGTCACATAGACTTTATTGAAATGCTTATATCTAATTAATTTATAACATTATTCAAAGATTGAAATTGAATTTACAATTATCTCAAAACAATATAGATCAATATATCACATATTTTGGTCGACCAATTAATTTTAAGTTTATATTATTACTTAAATTCTTTGAATATTTCATATGCTTGTATGAACCTATCACTCAAACCACATAACTAATTAGTGATTCACTTATGAGTGTAACTGGCGAGCGGTTCATTTGTGAGCCTTATACACCCCAAATTACATACTTGGATAGATTAATAATTGTAGTGATTTAATAGCAAATAATAAGTTTTCATCGAATTTGTTGGAAGTACATTAGTTCTAGTAATTAAATTGTAAATATATATTTTTCACAAATATATGCATAAGCTAGTACTCATCTGAGATTACAATTCTGAATCCAAATCTATATCTAGCACCATATTTAGAATTTCAAAAAGGTATTTGTTAGGACTAGTATAGCACATGTGCAATCCACAAGACACGTATGTGTATATACAAAAATCCACTTATGTAATAATATTAAAATGTAACTTTTATAATTTAAAAATATCTTATTTTCTATTATATCCAATGTAAATTATACAAATGTATGATGCGCGCGTATGTGTATATATAAATATAGCAAAATTTATATATATGAAAAATGGCTATTGGTCGCTAATATCACGAACTATAGCCGAATTTTGGATTTTTCCACAAACTTAAAACTTTGTCAAAGATATCATCAACTTTGGTCGTGTTTGGTATTTTCCACAATTGTCAATTCCGGCGAAATCAAGTAATACGTGGCATGTCGGATAATCTAGGTGGACTAATCGGACAGGGAGCAAATCGAGTCATACGTGGCATGTCAATTCAAGTAGTTGCTAATATCACGAATTATGGTCTAATTTTGAATTTTCTCACGAACTTAAAATTTGATCGTCCAGTTCGAAATTTATTCCTATTTATCGAATTTTAATTTTTCTTATTTTTCATCTATAAATACCCACATTATCTAATCTCCACACCTCTTCATCTCATTATCTATTTTTTTTTCTTCCAATTTTTTTTCTCAAATTCACCACAATGGCTCTAAAAAATTATAAAAATGTACTTTTTTATTTAAATTATGTAATTTTAAGTTTTTAAATAAAATTAGTAAACTTTTTGTTTATTCGTAATACATTTTAATTGAACATATAATTAAGAAAAAATAATAAAAAGAATAGATAATAAAATATAAGTTAGTCCCGTAAATAGTATAAGTGCTTAAGGAGAAAATTCGACTAAATAGGAATAAATTTCAAACAAGAAGAACAACTTCGAGGAAGTTGAACAAATCATCATATTTACGATCAAATTTTCAGTTCGTGGGAAAATTCAAAATTAGACCATAGTTCGTGATATTAGCAACTATTTGAATTGACATGCCACGTATGACTCTCCACGCCCGATTAGTCCACCTAGATTATCCGACATGCCACGTATGACTCAATTTCGCCAGAATTGACAGTTGTGAGAAATACCAAACACGGCCAAAGTTGATGATATTTTTGACCAAGTTTTAAGTTTGTGGAAAAATCCGAAATTCGACTATAGTTAGTGATATTAGCGACCAATAGCCTATATATAATTATTAACTATGGTTTTTTTTTTTCATCCAATTAGAGTATGATTTATTTTTATCAATTAATTTCATTTTATTAGTTAATAAATCATTATTAGGGTGGATAAATCAAAAACTAAGATATACTTTATAATATAAAAGTTAAACATTACTTTCTCAGTGCACAAACTAGTGTATTGTCATTTTAGTCTATGTACAAATTAATGTGTCATTCTATATTTAGTAAATATACCCCACACAACCCACTTATTTATAACCCAAAATATTAATCTTTATTTACTAATATTGACATTATCAGACTCGCTACAATCATTATTACTATAATAAAAGTGAGACCCTTATTTCACTTACAACATATCTAACTAAATTAATCAATTTTAAATTACACTAAAAATGAGACACTAATTCCACTCACAACATGTTCAAATAATTTATTAGAACACATTCTAGAATCAAATGAAAAACTACTTTAGGAACGAAGAAAGTATTAAAATAATAAATATAATAATGAGACAATGCTTCTCAATAAAAAATTTGAACGCAATGACATACGAGATATAGAACCACATCCGATCACTCAATTGCCGGAATATTCATATATCAAATCATCATCCGTGGAAGCAAAAAAGAAAAAAAAAAAAACATTTGGAAAGTGAATTGACGTAACAAATATCACATGTGACAACTAGGTAGCTAACTAGTGTAGCTTGTCACATTTCACTGTGCGAACATTACTGACGGACCCAAATCGAACAGCCGCACTCTTTAATAAACTTCATGTTTATTTTGGATTGAATATCCACAAATCCATCGATAAGACTTTGTGAGCGCTCTTTCCGGGAAGGTTTATCATTTATGATTCTTGAATTGCCTGAGCAAAAAGAGAATCCATCTAATTCAATAAAAAGAATGCAATAAGAAATTTACGAGTCAACAACGGATCCGAAACATGCCATTTGTCCCTGGCAGACATCAAAACATACCAAAATGTAAATCCAACTTTTTATTAATAATTGGAAGAGGTAGGGACAAGTAGGTGATGAATATCATGGGCGAGGCCATACCGTGATCGGGCATGGGTCCGCCACCTATTTTCCTACTTGATGAGCTTCAACATTCATCCACAAAATCTTCAACCAAATGAATAGAGAATGCCACTCCATTTGCAATATTTCGTGCAAGCATTTATAGTAAGTTAAACACCCTAAATTTTTTCCCAATCACCAAAATTTGTCCAAGTTCACAAAACTATTTGCAAAGGTTTAGTTAAAAGCACCGTTGTCTACTATACCCACGGTTCCGGTTCCACAAAAATTAGAATCAAAATCGGCCCGGTAAAAATTTAGGCGGTTCCGATTTTAGAAAAACTGAGAGTATTCAATTATTATAAACAGTGACTTAGCTAGACTTTTTCCTGGGGAGGTAGGAACTAATCCTAATTGTGGAATTAAAATTCAATCGAAATAGCAAATTGAGTGAAAGATGGCGCGCCTATATATTAAACCTTCAATAATTGCTTTGATAATATGTACGTGTTTATGTTTGTGTCTGTGTGTGCGCAGCATGTCTTTGAGTTATTGGCATTGTCCTATTTTAACTGCCTCACTATTTGAGAAACCGACTTTACACAATTTCCTTTATTTTGTTGGTCCACAGGTGGATTTCCAATTTCAATTTATGCATTATTAGTTTTAAATATTATTTGGGACCTACCTTATCAAGAATTCCCATGAACACTAGGGTTGCTCCTAATGCACACGAAAAGGAAATTCGTGATTGCAAGATGCATTTATTTCATCTCCTACTTTTGTATAACAGCATATGCTATGACATGATAACTTCATTAGATTATCACTATGAGATAATTAATTATCAAATTCCGGCTGACAACTTCCCCTGCAAATTACATCCAGCATATGATCCAAATGGTTCGGGTCAGCTTGCTACAATATACATATGACTAGTGAAAATTTCAAAGTACATAGAAACAATTCCCGATGTGTAGGGGCATAAGTGTGTCTTTTCATATATATTAATACTAGGGTTTACTGTCCATTAATATAAGAATTTTTCATTCATTTCGCATTTAATATCACGTTTTAAACATTGTTATAAAGTCATCATCTTTCCGTTTATTGTAAAATTAGTGTCATTAATTATTCTATTCATCATATATATAGTTGACATGATATGCATCACCGGCTTTACTGGACTTTATGGTTACGATATATTTTCAATTTGATTAGTATTACGGTCAATAAATAATAATTGAAAGATGGTGACACAAAATTTATTGTAATGTTTCAAAAGTTCCGTTAGAGTTGTAAAATAAGTAGTCAATTAATTAGATTTAATACTGAATATTATATCTTGACTTAAAAAATAAGAAAGAAAAACATGTTGCGCGATTTCTTGTGTGTATCGTTATATGAATTCTAAATTTTAAGCTTAGATTATTAAACTAATAAATTCTTTAACCATTATCCTTTTTTTACTTCAACATTATCCTTTATAAATCTTAGTGTTATATGTGCATGCATGCAGTGTGTTAATTGTCTCTCCTAACAATATCTTTTTTCAGTTTTGAGAAACACAGATTAGTTTAAATAATTACCTAGGTAGCCATAGGTGTCTCTCCACATATAGAAAATATGATATATAATAGGCTTCTACAAAGTTTAGACAAGTGTTGTGCTGCAAGGCCATGAGATCTAACATGCATAGATTGATATTCCCATTATTGCCTCAATCAATGGTGAACCTATCATCATCATACCCAAAATGGACTAATCATGTTGAGGAAGGACTGGCTTAGGCAGAAGCCAAATGTATTCACTCTTCCTATAACAAAAATAAAAATAAAAAATAAAAATGGAAACTGTTCTTAATTAGGCTTCTCTAGAAATACTGTGTTTAAGATTAAATATCAACCGTCATCTTGCATATTATTATTGGTACTCACCAACAGTACAGTAGAGCCAGCTAGATGGGACTTGGGGTGGGGTTTAGAGGAATAGTATCAACTAGGCAACGATATCTCAAAAATATATTATTATAATTACATTCATATATATGTTTTCATTTTTCTATTTATTAGAACCTACTTGACAATCAGACGATCAAACTGTATCCATTAGATTGGTTAAGCTAATATATAGTATTCACATACTACACACTCGATGTGATACAAGCTTAATTCAGTTTTATACACACACATATATATAGATATAGAGAGAGAGTTCATAGTGAAAAATACCAATGAAAAATATATGCGGACAAGTATAAAAAAACATATAAAAGCTAATAATTTTAAAGAAAATTGATAATCTACCCTTAAAAAAAATTGTAAAACAAGAGAAAAAATTAAAACCATCCCCCAACCCCAATCCGCGCACCCAAACCCTACCAAAATACTGCAACAGCGCCTGCGCCGCCCTCCTTCCCCCAATTATTGATGTCATTCCCTTGCACTACCATCGTACCGCACTCCACCTCTCCTTTTCAAGTGATGCACGAATTAGGTGTTGTGATTGCATGAATAGATTGGTTTGTTTTGGAGTTATAAGATAATAGTTTATTTGTTCATGAACTATTTGAAATTGCGTCACTTTAGCCTAAATATAACATATATCAACAGATTATACGTAATCAACTGAAATAACCTTTGGATCTTTGCAATAGGAGCAAACATTAATTTAAGTGAGGAATTACAAGTTTATGGTTGATTTCATGTTTTGTTTTGAATTAAGTGTATACACGTCCTAATTAAACATTAGGGTTGAGATCATATTCTTTCTATGTCTATTTTGGCGAGGCTAAGTATTCGACTTTGTGTAATGTATGAGATTTTGATTATGATGTTTGCATATTTATGGTTTGTATTTTTAATTTTTTTGAAGTCAAACTAATCATATCTTTACTTCTTATGTTTTTCCTTTTGTTACTCGTCTCCGTACGTGACCAACAATTATTTAAGTTGGGGATCAAGAAACACGCGTATTTTCATATTTCTAAGGTCATTGTGACGTCAATTTTATAGGGAATTTTGTGTTTGTTAACTAGTTTAAGCTGCACTTGATTTAATTTTAAATTATTGCTACTTGTTGGTCTTTTTATTAAAATAGCAGGAAATTGAGCCTATTTTTATACGAATGATTCATGAACAATGAGAGTCGTAGTCCATCTCGATACGAGTCCACAGATAAAAACATATCGAGAATTCAAATACAAACAAGCAAAACAACCCGAACGAATCGACGCATCGAGTGACCCGCGACCACCACGTATGGAGGACTGCCTATGGGAGGAGCCATGTGGCCACTGGCCACGGCAGCTAGAAGCAACGAAATACCCCGCGGTCAAACCCCACACCCACAGACCGTGACCGTGAGGACATGTGCGATGACCGTTCGTACTCTAGCCGAACTTCGTATAATAATAAGCAGAAAAGTCATTAATAGTCCACATCAATTCTGCGCGAAGTTGTAAGTCCAGCCTCGTGGAAATATAATACGATGGAACCCCCCGTCATGCTATAAAATATGCAGTTCTGAAATGAGTTGTTGTAAAAACACAGCAATTTTATTTGTCGGACTTTTAGGGACAGACACAATCGCAGTCAAGAACATATACGAGTCTTTCATGCACATCCACGGCGGCAGATTGTAAGAGGTTAAAATAATGGGCCATACCGAGTATTGCGCTCTAGTTTGACTGAACGGCTGGACCCATCTGTGCTAAGTGCTGACCTGACATTCACTGGTTTCAAAGCAAACGATGGTGTCTGTCGTCGAATGTCTTCCATACTAATGAATCGGAGTGATGACACATCTCTCCAAGAGACTTAGTGTATTCCATGTGCCATCTCAAGGATGCTGCTGTAACTTAAGATGCAAATAATCTCTTTAGTTAGGGAGCAAGAAGAAAGTAATACATCTTCTTTCGTGGACTGTAATTAGGTTTGTAACACTCATCTTTCCTCACAGACTTTGCACTTAGTCAAATTCGCGTATTCTCCCCACTATATCATGCACTTGTTCTTGCAACAATGAATCTTCTCAACGAGCATATCTAGAGCCTCCATCGCTTTCTTGCAAGAGTAAATGTCATCAACCATGGTATTGGGTTCGGCCAGACAATCCTTCATCAGCTGACACATATCGTTGAATAACCTATTGGACATGCGATGTTTGGACTTCAGATTCATCATGCGAGCTTTGTTTTCCAACTAAGATTGCATACAACCACCCCACAGAGAAGTGAAACAATTATGTAGCATATTAGAGAGTCCTTGTGTTTCACTATTTTGAGCCTCCTCCATATAAACATACCCAAACGATGGTTTCGGATTCTAAGTATGGAATTAATATTGTTTAGGAAAAAATGTTCTTCCCCATGCATCGTATACCATCTGCTGATAAGCATCTTGTGCTTGAACTCGTGGACTACCGAATTGCTCATTCGCTCCATCATTAGATGAACCTCCAGATTCGTAATGAAATCTCCAGTCAAAATAATCATGAGCATATCATTTTCTGAACCCTTACCACGTGTGTCAGTAAATATTTCAAATTGACGCATTTGCACAAGGAATTCTTATTTTGAAGCATCTCTGGATGGTTGACTAGAAGCGAAATTTATAAAGAAACTCCACGTCTACAAGAAAATCTTGCTTATATGCTCTAATTCGAATTTCTCTCACTTACATCCTCTCTCTATCCCTAATATCCATGTCACTAGCCTATGACGAAATTCACGAATAATTTGAATAAAATACATGCGATAAAAATCAATTTCCAAAAATGCAGTAACACAACATTTGTACGGATATAAATAATTACAATTAAACACAAATAACTTACCTACAAATATGTAGACATAACTATAAATATTGATAAATAGTAACAAAAACTACGTCCCTAACTCATTAATTTATTTCTAAACTATAACAATTTTTTATTTTTCATCCCAAATATTTCAATAGTTACAAATAAACCACTATACAAAATTAACCATAATCAATACACAAATCAAAATAGCGGCTATACCATTGTATACAAAAGCCATATTTTCTTAATATGTATAATTACAAATATAGTATTAAATAATGACAATTAACTAACAATAATTATTGACCTTGTTACAATAGTGAATGAGGGAGATTCACAACTGTTACTCTAGCCAATTAGGACGAAAAAATGTCTTCTATTGTGCAAATAACATTTTTTTTCTTTCCAAAATGTAACACTAGTCTAAAACAATGAGTGAAGATGGTGATATGGAAACATTGTGTGCTTTCAGTTCTAATCAGACTACTTAGCGAGCACCAATTTGTTGGCACTTGTGCTAGCTAATATCGACTAAAATTATACGAATCGCTAATTGTTGGTGCAAAGCACTAAGTTCATATATTTGTTAGCACCTAATTCTACACGCCAACTTTTTGATTCAACTATTTTGTGGTTATACGTCCAATGCGAAATTTAAAATGAAACTAAGACTCTAAACTTGCGCTAAATCCACATGCACATTTCCATTCTTAAAAGTTTATTGGCCAATAACTTAATCGTTATGGACAATTTATGGACAATTTAAAGTTACCATTGAAAAACAAATGGTACTTATATTATTTGGTTTTTGGTACCTAAGATGGTCAGAGACTTACCCAAAACTTGATGTGCTTCATACTAAATCTTTTCTTTGTTATGTCGGCATTTAAATTCTGATGCCACATAGAATTTAGTTATGCTGGAATTTGAATTCAAACTAAATTCCAAACACTTATAAAAAATTATATTTTTCTCATCAATTTGTTTTTTATATCCTTACAAACAGAATTTGATAATAGTTGTATATATTTACACGCAATTCATCCTCTTATACAATCAAACTTTATACAAAATGTGTCTCAAACAATGGTTCTACGACCACTGTATATATACCACCGCGACATGTATAATTTTGAATGACAAGAAAGAAAGGTTACGTTTGTAATTAATGGCTTCTGCACTACGATTTTAATAATTCTCGTTTCGTGTCTCACTTTTATTTTTTCTAATGTATAATTATTAAAAAAAATTCCAATTTTAATTTCTCATGTTTTAGTATAATTTTAAGATTTTTAATTGGGGTTTACTTGATCTATCAGTTATGATTTATAATTATTTTTTACACTTATTTTGCAAATTAATTTCAATCAATAGTTAACTTTTAGGGTAAATTCGTTCATAATTAGGGTATAAGTATAATTTTTTTAATTGCAATTTTTAATAATAACTAGTATTAATTAATATTCATCTTATAATAATAGTTTTACACTAATTATATTTATATAATAGTGTAATAAATGCTAAGACAGAATGGAACATCAAAACTATGGAACATAAGATCCCAAGACCCCAATGGCCAATGAGGCGACCAAGGTGATTGCTTCAGAATTCAGAACCCCAGCAAAATTACGGTTGTATTCAAATCAAAACCAAATCTTATTATAGAATAGAGACTAAATAGTAACCACAGAATTAATAGATCTAACGGCTAATATTATGACACATGTATTTATTTTATAATTAATATATTGAATAAAGGGTAGTATAATAAATGATCAAAACCACAATAATATTGTAATCTATATTATATAGGAACATGATTTGTATTTCAGTTAATAGATATGGTAACTTCCTTGTTTTTAGAGATTTTATATACGAATTAGATTTATAATGATATAAAAAACGAGCATTATGCTGATACTATCCATATGTTATAATGATAATTCGGTTATTGCACTTATGGTAATTTTAAATTAACAAGTTAGCTGTATTTATTAAATTAGATTCATTATTTGGTTTAATTTTGAGAAAAAATCCATGTTTTGTATCATGTGCATATATAGTGGAGTCATTACTCCTGAAATTCCGCCAACAACCAATTAAATCTCGTCTAAATTGATATTTAACTATACTGTCAGTTATGATGATATTCTTCATACGTTATAACGATATATAATGAGTGTTATGCTGATATTTTGCACAGGTTATAATGATACTGAGCCATTACTCCTGAAATTCCGCCAACAACCAAAAATAAATCTCGCCTAAAATTGATATTTAACCATTATACCCTTATAATGATATAACAATAACAGTATAATGATCTGTTAAGGGAAATCTTAACCATCCATTTTTTAATCCAATGGATTAGATTTGATTTTAGTTATGCAATAAATATGTGGTCTCACCCTAATATACCTATATATATATATATATATATATATATATATAGAGAGAGAGAGAGATGTAACCAATTACGAACCAAATCTTATTGCAGGAGTTAAGACCAAATTACAACCGTCGGATTCGTGGATCTAATGGACATGATTGCAACACGTGGCACACTATTTTATTAATTTAAATAGAACGAAGGATACAATAGTAAATATGAAGTTTTCCACGTCTAAGACACCTAGATTTCATGCGATTATGCGTGATTAATAAGGGAAAATGAATATGGCAATATATTGTGGAGATATGTATGTAGATTACAGATTCTATTATGGTAATTATCAGATATGACAATATTTGGATTATGGTTTAATAATACATTTTTCGTGTGATAATGATATTTTCTTCCTTTGATAATGATTCATTCTTTTTTCTCATAATGATACATTGTTTTACTGATAATGATACATTCTTATTCTTATAATAATACATTCTTCTACGATCAATGAATTTTTTTCCTGTTAATGAAAATGATATCTATAAGTTAAGTTAATGATATAATTCTACACATATAATGATAACTTCATCGTATGTTAATGATACAGGGGTACTAAATATTATTTATGGGTGATTCATGTCCACACATAATGATATGATTAATGATGATTAATGATACATTCGTCTATGATTAATGATAACTTCTTCTACCGATAATGATTCATGGGATTTTTTTATAGATACGTTGGATTGTTCAATCCCATAATTGTGATGTAATTTTCGGTTATGAAAAAGCTGAAATATATGGAAGAGGATTTGATTGATTATAGATTCCGATTTTTATGGAAAAATAGTGAGTTATGGGTGATTCATGTCCACACATAATGATATGGTTAATAATGATTAATGATACATTCGTCTACGATTAATGATAACTTCTTCTACTGATAATGATTCATGGGATTTTTTTGGTAGATACGCGGGATTGTTCAATCCCATGATTTTCGGATTTTTCCTTAAAATCGTGGGATTTTCCGTACAATTATGCCCTTTAATGATATTTTCATTAAACAATAATGATATGGTTTTTTCTATAATCTAGTACGTCAAATTTAAAATCCTAAGGTGTATATTAGCTCTTAGTTATGCATCTAAGAGATGCTCTCATTCTAACGCACCCCTATATATATATATATATATATATATATATATATATATATATATAGTAGTAGTAGTAATCATTTATGAACCAAATTTTATTGCAAAATTAAGACCAAATTTTGATTGTACATTTTCGAAATCGAATGGTCTGAAATGATGACAAACGGCAGTATTTTTATATTATCTTATTAAGTAAATGATAGTTTGGTAAATTCTAATTTATGCAATTATGGAAAATCCCTATTATTATGACAACTACCTTGTATATTACGATTTTTATAGGATTTGATTATATACATGAGATTTGATTATAGTATAGAATGATTTCCATTGATTTTATTTTTATAAATTTCATTTTTATCCTAAAAAAATGGAAATATCTAATTAGTACAACTGTCAACGCAACAACATTTCATGATATCATAATCAAAAGTAGACATCACTACATCATACGAATTTCATCATTGCGTGCGTTTAACAATATCATTGTACAATGTGACTGTGTGATTATGCAACATTTGCATGTGTAATCTTAATGTTAGTTGGTAATGGACATCTTTATTGTTATTAAACAACATTATTATACATAGTATATTATAAAATCATCATAGATCTTTCTCAACAAGTAATACAACTGTCAACGTAATAATATTTCATAATATCATGATCAGAAGTAGAAATAATTACATGATACGAATTTCATCATTGCATGAGTTTAACAACATCATTATATACTCGAAAATTCAGTTGAGGAGCAATACTCAAATTTTTGGAAAGATAATGTTAATTATTTTGATTTGTGGAACAATTTTACGATTCTCAACAATGGCTTTCGTTAGGATTTACATTTTTTTTCAGAATAGAGATTGTAGAAGATTTAGTGGAGTGATATCTTCTCATATCACGGAAACTGCCCATTATTAAAATCCGTCCAAATTTTATTTTTTTACTTTTTTGTCCTTGTAATGACATTCCCGTAATAATATAGAGGCACAAGTTTTTCTAATAATCTAAGCTGTCAGTTCTTTAATCCAATGGTGATATTTCAGTATTAGTTATACATATAGTGGATAGTTTTGAATATAGTGTGACCATATATATATATATATATATATATATATATGGTCCAAAGGGGTATTTTGTGATTTCTTTCCGGCCGGGTGGCCATCGTGCCAAACCACCCGGCCGGGTGCAGCATTCTGTCTCCCCAGAGGCTTCCACCCGGCCGGGTGGTAGCGAAACGCACGTCCACCCGGCCGGGTGGAGCATTCTGTCTCCCAGAGGCTTCCACCGGCCGGGTGGAGCTGAAATTCAACTCACTCGGCCGGGTGGAGCAGAGACGCATTTGGGAAACATGACTTCACTTAACTTGAGTGAAGTCGCATTTTCCAAATGCGACTTACCCATTTTTTGGTCATAAAAAAAAAAGTTTCCCATTTTGGGAACTTTTTTTGTAGATCCTCCCAGATCCGGAATTTTGCCCCGGGGGTTGAGATTGAGTGAATAGATAGTGGATTATATAAAAATTCGTATTTAGTTTCATAGATATAGAGCTTACAGCCTAACTAGAGCTCTCTTTTCCTCAACTTTTCTTCTCACCCATAATATTTAACTGGCAATCAATCTGTAATTTACAGTTTGCAGTTGTAATATAATATTTCACGCATGAATTTGTAGCTTGATCTGTGATTTGTATCAACATCTTGTAATCTTCATTTTGTTATTGAGTGAAGTATCATTTTAAGTGTATGGTAATGTTCTTTTAATGTAATTATAATTTTCTTTGTAAATATTTCTTAGATTTTTTAAATATAATAAATTTTATTATAGATAATGCGTAGTTGAAAATAAACAAATAAATACTTTAAGTTGGATTGCATCGCTTATAAAAAGAGAAAGTAGGTTGGGCTGTGGGCTGTTTATGTGATCACTAATTTTACAAATTAGATTAGATTGAGTTGGAAGAGAGTGATCACTAAAGAAAAGAGGGTATCTCTCCGGAGCCTAACAAATTAAATGGTTCACAAATATATATTCTCCAAAGAAAAAGAGAAGGAAAAAAGAAAGTGCAAATCCAATCTCGAGATTAATGCTTATTTTTGTTAAGTTTCAAATTTCAAAATGAGATAGAAAGGGAAAAAATTTAAAAAATATGTCCTCATATGCTTAAAGATTATCGAAAATAACAAGATTGTCGCATTTAAACATAAATTCGTAAGAGAGACAAGATTGAACAATTCTCCAGTCCAATTAGCAAATATACCAAATGATCACAAGATTCAGGAACCTAATACTCTGGGATGAATAATCTACTCATTTATTTATCATTTCAACTTGTGGAAGAAATTATGTGGTTCGAACCTGACTACTTGCGAAAATCCACTCATAGCAGACTGTAAGGAGATCTTTTGATAATTTATGCTCAAAAGCCTCTGCAACATATCCACTATTAAGACTCACTCTTCCAACTGCGAAATGATGCTAGCAAACACCCGGTAGCCTTGGGACATGTCGGTGAGAAGGCAATACTCATTCTTCGCATGATATGTAGCCATTAAGCCTGCACGTCCAACAAAAAATAAGAGAATAAATATCAATAACAACAACTGAGCGCTTGCTGGAATTGCACATATGTACTTCCATAAAAACTGTCTATGTTAAAGCCTATATATGGTACATGTGAAATAAAAAGCTCTTCTTTAGCTAGTTTACTGCTATATGATTTGCATCAATGAGCCAACTGTTATTATATGGCTTTCTGATCCATGCCTGTGTCTCAAGCTCGAGTACAACGAGTTAATCACCATAGGATGAGTATGAAGAAAAGAAATGGAAAACTTCCATTCACCATAATCTTGAAGGTCCGACAAAATCAGAACTTCAAACTATTACTGCAACAGATACTTAATCTTCACTTGTACTAACCATACTATTGAGTCTCTTAGGCAGTTTCCACATCTATGAGTGTCTTTTTGCAATGTATGACACTGTAGAGCCACTACTGTTGAACAGCAGTACTTCAAGCTGGAACTAGTAAATAAACTATAGTAAATCACTATCATCAAATTTGAAGTATCAATCTTATTCTTCTTTCTCCTCCGATTTCAATAACTATAGCAACACTAGTGGTCAAACTCAGTAAGCTTAAGTTATCTTACCTAGGTATGAAAGGCACAATCAAAAGTATGAAATCATGTTTCCTCCCCTTTGAAACTCTTTAAGCCATTACTATACTATTCTGTTAGAAAAGAGCCTAAACAGTTAAGTAGAATTAGTGATTTACAATTAGCAGGTATAACATCTATCTTCATAGCCAAAGTCTTGTTCCCATTTATATCATTAAGAACTGATACCTTTAACATAATATCGCAATATATTTTTTCTTTGCATCATTACATAATGCCTATGTCCCCTAAAAGTCAGAAGGTATTCTTTTGTAATATGGATTGGGGATAGATGTTCAAGTTCGAGCACAGTAACAAAGAAAATAAGTCATCGAAGGCATCACTCATCACAGCTAATATCCAAAGGTTACTCTCTATCAAGGGCCTATAATTACTCTGGTCTTCTAATCTGGTCATAGTAAATCAGACTCTCAAGTATTGGTAAAGCTGAAAGTTTTATATGCTTGCTTATAATTCTTATGCAAAACTAACCAGATATACTATGACACAAAATCCAAGCGTTAGCCACAATACATTATAGTCGCTTCAGGATTTCAGTGTGCCAATTACAAAATATCATGGCAAAACTTTATCTTTCTAGTATTTCAGATTTACTTATTAACTGTCATCTCTCAACGTAGAATAGTTGATGTACAATCTTGTCGGGAGCAGAGTGCATGTTGCACCTACCAGACATTATAAGACATTTCATGCCAAGCAAGTATCCAGAAAAAAGAAATTTCATACCCATTCGGACATGTAGAAAGACCAACTTACCCACAATTTATATTTATGTGGTTTAAGTAAGTTAATGGTTGCACAAGTGCCTAATGCAAAAACTGATAGAGCAACTCATTGAGGTTGAAACTGATGCCTTAGCCATCACCAGTAAGTGGATTGTCCAACAACAATCGGGAAAAATATTTTCTTGTGACGCCAAGTGAGGAGAAGAAGAGTGTAGGCTGCATATCTGGCGGCCAAAGAAGTGTTCTAGCTTAAATACAGTGATGGTGGAGCAGAAGGATACAAGAGTTGGATTCAAATACCTAATTTTTTGGGGTTAGAAATGACTGAGAAAAAGCATGAGCTTGTATGACATGTTTCGAGCTTAGTTTCAAGATACTATCTGCTTCAGACACACATATAGAAGCCTGTGCCACATTGTTACCCTCGCACTGCATAAGGGAATATGTTTGGGTTTCAAGGCATGATTACAAATATAATTTAATATTCTTAGTTAAGATAATCCATTAGTGTACTACAAGTAATACAACATATTGACATATTCTATATAACGTTAATATAATAATTAGATAAAATTGAATACCCTAAAGTTCATGGTGCAGGATGTCATACATTGCAGCATGATGCCGCATTTTAATACAATTAAATGCTCCAATGACATTTTTTTAAATTTAAACCAACTATAAATGCCAAGGGATGTTCAGATTTAACTGTTCAATCATTGTCTGGCTGAAATAGAGATTTGGTAAAAAATGCTACAGTTTTACAATAAATATTAATATTTCAATTTCAGATTTAACTGTTCAATCATTGGTCGGAGTTGCTAAATGATCGAGTATGTCATTCTATATTCAAATGATTGAGAATATGAACTTGATGAATGAGTGAAGGGACAGATGATACAAGTGTGCCCAAAGTTGACTAAAGGTTATGTTGGTTGTTTTGACTACATAAAAGGGTAAAAAACTTCTCTTTTCAAAAGTTGGGTGTAAACTTATTTTCTAAGTTCAAATTTTCACATCTTGAGGTGTAATTTAACAAGAAAAAAGGCTTTTGCCTCAGGTGAACTGTCAAGGGTAGATTTTTCACCATAGAAAAATGTTCATCTATAGAAGTGCATACAGAAATTAGATAGACATTCCTTCCAAAATGTCACTACCAACATGCCATTAGTAAGACAAATGATTAGAGTAGACAGGTGCTAGTTTTTCTTTTCTGCCAGAATTCAGGTTCCCAGTAACCAAGAGATCAGAATAAAAGACCAATTATTCAGGTCTTGCAATCTAGATCACAAATTGGTCAGGTTCCAACAAATTCATTAATTAATTGATAATTCTATGTTCTTTGGGATGAGAAAATAACTCATCATATTTTCTGTTATAATCCCCTCCAGGTGTGTATAAACCTTCAGCTCTTTTCCAAAACAAGAAAAACATTTTTAATAATTCAAAAATATTCTCATCTTGGTGGATCTTGGCCAACTAGTCCAAATTATGTGCAGGGTGTGATCAATTTCTGCATACACTATTGAACTATTGCAGGGCTACCTAGCATGTCGCGTTATTCATACAACCATTTGATGGGTGGCTCAAAGAACCAAGAATCAAGAATATATGATTATCTATGATTCAGAGAACTATAACATACCTACAAGATTCTAGACTCACCAAATAAACTGATTAGTATCCATTATACTAATACATATACATATGTGCACAAACAAGCTTGACAAGTCATACAGCAGAAGAACAAACACAAGCTAAATCTTTGAAAATTCTTTTCCTAATGACAATATGACATTACATTGCCCCAAGCACCAAAACCACATAAGATGCAATATCAATTCTCAGTAACAACCAATATAGTTGAAGTAAGATCACAAACAGTATAAGTAGAGGTAAAGATTTCTACACGGCTATTGTCTTTGTAAAATTGCTCATGAAGCTACCATAAAGAACCATTTTGTAAGCATGTTTTGATATTTCTTTAGACAATTTTTGCTTACAATGAAGTAAATGGGGTTGTTATAAGTTATGATACGAATGATGTTCCTTGGCATAAAACTAAACAGCAATTGAAATTAAATAACAGTACAAACGCTGAAAGAATGAGTTAAGAAGCAAATATACCGTAGCCGGCAGTTTGTACATCAAAACCCTCCTCCTACAGTTAAAAAAATAAAGCAACTGTAAATTCATGTCTTTTGCACAGAAGAAACCAAGAAAATACGAGAAAATGAGTACCACCTGCAACTCGCGTATAAGAGGCAAGCTACCCGTGATAGAATAGGGTTTTACATGACCAACCACCTCTTCAGTAGCTTTGCATAGGACATGGAAGCCACGAGAGTCAAGATTGCAAGCCACTCCAGACATTGCTTCATCAAAGGTAATAGCCAACCTGGCAACCAAAAGACAAGTTTATAAATAACCAAAAAAAAAAAAAAAAAAAAACTAATGCAAGAGCGGCAGGCCAAACTTCAAAACTCTGGAACTGTATTACGACCCAAAACACATGCCATCGTGAAATTAAAGGACCAGGAAGTAAGACCAGGTTACAACCTTTCTCAGATTTGAAAGGAAACCCAGTAAAAGTAAGATATCCAATTGGTGGAAGAGGAAAAACTGACCTTCCCCGGAGGTTCTCATCTGGTAAAACATATTTAGAAACAGGCCCTCGTGTGTCCAGTTTTTCTATGTTTGTGTTCAGGTCTTCAACATATGCTTCAAGCTTCTTGATTACATCAGTTACACTGGAACATCAATTTGTAGGTATTTAATTGAATGTTTCACAGTCAAAGTAGGCCAATAAAGGGTAAGATGTGCATCCATACCTATAAAATGGAGTCAATCTGCAATAGTAAAGAGGAAACGTTACCACTCAATGATAGTGCAAAACTTACAAATAGCCACTAAAAGAAACAAACATAACCTAACATCTCCGCAAACTGTACACTCAGCTGGAATTTGATTGATGCCACCTCCTGGGTCTGTCAATGACAGATAGTTTACAAAGAAATCAGCATATTAGACAAGCATACATGAATTTACCACTTATGCTTTAGTTCCCAATACGTACAAAACCACTGAGTTGGTTTCATGGTTGATGGTGTTGCAAATCCATATACTTCTTCTTTTGGATGGGGTGGAAAGTCTTCATAGAAACGTGATTGTATGACTTTGAGTGCTTCCATGGCTAGCTCCAAGGGGTTAATAGCCTACAATCACCCAAAAGAAAGAAATAATGTTATGTACATATATATGTACACACACACACACACACATATATATATATAAATTATTAAAAGAAATTAAAGAATAATCTACATCAAATGGTATGTTGAATGTCAGAGGCAGAGCATTACCAAAATCCTAATCATTGTTACCAATGTAATCCAGAAATATTAGATTGATTTCTTCAGCACATAAGAAATCATTTAATGCTTTTCCTTTAAAGCTAAAAGGTGCATTTAAGAGGATCAGGTGAAGAGCTATGTGTTCTGCTAGCAATATTATAGTGGGGGACTCAACTCTGAAGCTTAAATTGCATTGAATAGTCTAAGGTCAGGCTTCTCTTCTTGCAGGGTTTTTCCTCTGTGAACCTCAAATTCAAAACAACCCCATAAGGAGCAATACTAGTGCTTAGCACTCGATTTACCATAGGTTACAGTTCTTCCAAAAGACAGGTTACTTGCAACAGAAAGTATATCTCTGAAGGCAAAAGAGAAAAGGCACAGTTCTACTATATGATTTAAACTTCTGTGATATCCGGTTTTTTGCTTCTGGGCAAATCAACTGATTCATAGTTCCAGAAAAGGGGTTGTTGGGGGTGGGGGGGGGGGGATAGATTATCATTAAGGTACTTAATCAACCAATAACTACATGTTTGGTATTGAACTGGTCATTTGGAGACAAAACAAAAGCTACTTTTTTCCTGGTTGTTGAATTAATTTGGTTTAATACCAGGAATAGTTAAATTATCTGATATTTCATTTCGTACTTCTTCTCAGAATTGTTAAATTATACATAGATTGTATAACAATAAGGATTGTAAAAAACATTAACCAAATCTCCCTCAATTCTCAACAAAATAAAATATGGATATGCTCTTTTCCCCTTTTCTTCTATATTTTAAAATTAAGAATCTCAAAGACTGTATCTCAAAAAATAAAAAATCCTCAAAGACTGGATCATAAAATTTGTATATCTAGACCTCAAAGTTAAATATACAGAAAGTAAAGAAGTTGCTACCAAAACATGCCCCAATAAAATAAAATAAAAACCTGTAATTTCTCATACTCTATAGGCCAGCAATGCGATCAAACTCAGTTTGTTGCACAACTGGCGTGTGAGACCTTCTATAACAATTATTCCTTCACAACAGAAATTGCTTTTACTCAAGAGATCATAAAAGAATTTACCTTGTGGGCTAGACCGCTGTGAAAAAGCTTTCCAGTAGCATGAAGCTTCCATGGTATCATGCCCCCAGTTCCGATGCAAGGCTGTTTATCTGCAGTATCAATCCAAAACCTGGAAAAGGGAGAACACAGCCAATCATAAAAAGAAAACTTTCATCATTTGAATATAAATTCAGCTTCTTGGTTAATTTAAGCATATATAGGTCTGTCATACATACAGAGGTCCCTGCTTCAAGTTGTTCAGAAATCCATCCTTCACCAATGCATCGACCCCTACTCCAGGTATGGATGAATTCTCTTCACTGGCAATAAAGACAGCAACAACAGTAGACTTCAATTGTGGCTTTGTTTCCGCCAGTCTCCTCATCAACTCAGCCACCAAGGCGACGTGCCCCAAACAATCAGTAGTTCCACGCCCTTTAAGCATATCACCATCGATACTCAAACTAAAAGGATCAAAATCCTGAAAAACACCTTTTCGCTAAGACAGAATCTACAAAAGAGAAATTCTACCTATTTATAAATCAGCAAACTCAAATACAGAATGCCCTTGTTCTAATAGCTCATTCGATTTCAACCATTTACCAATCTGTATTTCTTAAAATGGTTACAATCATCATTTCCCCACAACTACACATAATTAAGCTATCCACAAGAAACAACATTTGATTCTCAAAACATTTTATTCGAAAAGGCGCAATAAAAAGTAGTAAAATACTCGAAAAACACGACTGTAACAGAAAATTGTAGAATAAATATAAAATTACCCAATCAGAAGGGTTGGCGGTGACGACATCCATGTGCATTCCAACGAAGGAGAGGATTTTTCCGGGCTGAGTGCCGGGATACTCGACAATAAGATTTCCGCGGTTGGGCTTGTAGGTGACGTGGTTGATGACGAGGGGTCCGCCGCCGGCGGTGGTGCTGTAGGGGTGGAGGACGTCAAGTACGTGCCTGACAATCCTGTCCTCCTCCGGGATGAGCTCCGGCGGGTTGTTCTGCACGAACTTGGACTCGCCGATCAGCTTCGACAGAAGGCCCACGAACGACTCCTGGTTTAGGTCTCCTAGAGTCTGCTTTATGCTTGCCGCAGCCATTTCTGCAATTTGGTGCTGAGATTGATCGGGCGGAAACTTGTAGTAAGAAGTGCAAGAAATTTTCTACTGGACTTTGGACTAAGTAATAAGATCTCGTTTGATGGAAAATAAGGTATTTTATATTGGTGAAATAAGTTATAAGATAAAAAAAATCAATACATAAATACATAACATTAGGAACGCCCACGATTTCGATTTCCCTTTGAGTTCTGGTTCCGGTTTCAGTTCTAGTTCCGAAAGAAGAGGAACCGTAGTCAAATCGTCTTAAGAAATGAAAGTTTTGGTTTTGAACCGGAAACCAGTTGTTTCCAACCGATTTTTGGCGGTTCAGCGGTTTTAAATTAATTTTTTTAGTATTCAAATTCAAGATGATTTAATTTTAAAATTGAAGACAAATTAAAGTAAATTAATAATAAATAATAAGAGAAACAAAGAGAAATTGCAAGTTACAACAAATAATATTTGAAAATTGCAATTACTGATAATTTAAATCTGTAAAGTTGAAGACTTTAAGTAATAAAATAAACAATATAAAATTTTAGATTTTAGAATTGCAAATTACAAATTTAGTAATTTACAAGTTACAAACTTACGACAAAGAGGAAAAAAATAAAGAAAATGACTTGAGCTCAATTTAAATCCTTAAAGTTAGACTTTAATAATTTAAATTGAGTTGTCTATGTATGCTCATTGAGAGTCAAAGTCCATGTAGCTCTCTTACCTTGATTTACCTTCACTATTCGGCTCCAGATCGTTCAAACTCCGTAAATTCATCATCGTCGCTCTCGACACGAAGGTCCCACTCCGGTTCCTAAGCTCTCATTTTGCCTTGGCTCAATCATCAAGCAATATGGTGGCTTCATTGTTTCTTGTGGATATGTTGATCCTTAATTTGTCCAAAACACAACCGACAATGCTGAAAGCTTGTTCGATAGCAACGGTGGAAGCAAGAACTGCAAAAATCTCATTTGCCATGGTGGTGAGTATGAGATAGTCTTTCTCATGCGTTGACCACTAATCTAGGACGTCGAGTTGGTGGTGTTAAGGACCTGCATCTTTGAAAATAACACGAGATTCCAAATATATATATATATATATATATATATATAATTCACTGTTAGGTCTACCCATATGTGTTGTATCGGTGTATAGTGATACTACTTTCATTGCTATTGAGTCGTTATAATCTGTGTCTATGTCAAATCCATAGCTATTAAAGTTAGAATCTCTAGTAGAAGTGTAAGTATTTATTTGATGATCATTATTATATTTTTTTCATAATTTTTAAAGAGGGTATATAAAGCTACATCTAACTCATATTTAACTTGTTCTACGTTAAGAAGACCTAACTCAAATGAAGCCCCAGTGTCTAAATTTAATTAGGCAAAGTTCGTAAGAAATAAGTTAGCAACCCAAAAGGCTACAAACAACACCTAGTTTTCATTTTGGATCTAAGCATTTAGCAACTAAAAATACCAGTAGAATATCCTTAAAATAGCTTAACCACTTTTGGACCATATAAAATATTATAAGTTGTAATTGATGACTTTTTTTTTCATGCAACTATTAAAATTTAGTGTTATATACATGCAATGTTCCAAAATGCGAACAAAAGTAAAATAATAAACGCCAGATAATTCAACAGTTGCAGTTTTAAAAGAGTTAAATAATTTAAATAATTTCCTACATTGAGTCCAATAATAAGGTAATAAAACTAATTCTACATCACTACAAGTTCTAAAAAGTCTACTAAATAATCTTTATGTCATAATGTTGAATTTTCCATCTAGCTGATACATTCATAACAAAATTCGTATATCTAATTATTTTATTATAACAATATTTTTGTCGTTTCTTTCCTATAATTTTTTTTATTATGAATTAATTTTACAACTTGTCTAATTGGTTCTACATAGTCATTAAACAAATATAAGTCATCTTGAACATATAAATTTGAAATATGACATATATATCTAACATGAAAATATTGTCCATTAATAGTATGGGCACATGCATCAATTAGGGCAGAAATACTAGCAATATTAGCAGAAGCATTATTAAAACCAACAGAAATATTTTATTAATTAATTGATATTAATTTAAAACTGTAACAATTAATTGACTTATAGGTTGAGCAGTATATGGTGATGAAAATTCCTTAAATGCAATCAAACATTTGTTCAATCCCCAATTATTATTTATAAAATGAACCGTAATTTCCATATACAAATTTTTGTTATACGCATCAGTCCACATGTCAAAACAAATAGAAACTTTGATATCTATGTTCACTAAATATTTCGCTAACCCAAGTTTCTTGTCAAAACATTGCTATAGATCTAGTGAATGAAGTTCTACTTATTTTTTTAACACATTAATTATATGCTTTTTAATACTATATTCATATCTATCATTGTCATATGCATTAAAAGGCAAATGTTGCATAACGGTTTATCTAGCCATTATGTCAGTTGTATTTCTAAGGTCATATTTGAAAAGAGAAGGCATGCCTGTTTGCGATGAACTCGTATAGTTGTCGGGTTGATAGTTTAGTTGAGTTTGAGATGAGTCAACTCCAAATTCAATCGGGTGATTTTTTCCATGTGCTTGATGAGCTTACTATATCCTCCTCAGTGTGTAAATTTGTACTTTGCATTGCAATAGTTACAATACACAGTGAATTTCTTCAGAGCATCACGATGACTATTGGAATCTTTATTTTCCAATTTCTTAAAATACTTTATGAAGATGTTGGATGTCTTACTTTGTTGTTTCTTTGGTTGTGGTGGTGGATGTGATATTTATTTTTCTTGTGGTGCTCATTACTCACTTGTAACTGCAAAATCGCTGGTTTTCTTTGCAAAACTCAGCTATAGCCCTGCACCTATACGCATAGTCTGCAACCCCCTTGAAGCCGCCGGTTCCGAACTGACGGTTACGGTTTCGTCACGCTCCGAACTGGAATCGGATCAATAGAACCAAAAATCTGTTTTCGATTTAACCGTCATTCATGGTTCTGGTTCCTATTCGAATCGACGGTTCCGATTTAACCATGTATCCCTACATAGGCCTGCAAAATCGGGTACCCGCACCCGAAATTACCGACAATACCTCACCCGACCCCGACCCCGAGTGACAGATCGGGTACCCGGATACCCGACGAGGGTTCCCGCACCCGACCTCTTCAATTTTTTTTTATTTTTTTTGGCATATAAGCTATAACAAACAAACGAACCACAACCAGGCTGCTATTTAAAATTGTTTGTGGGCTATAAATCCAACTACCAACACGAACTATAACCACGTGCTCCCCCACCACACAAGCAAAAAGAAAACTGCAAAACTAGCAGCTTAAATTCACAACATTATTCTCTGCTAATAAAACACAACACCCCCATATCTCTATCAGAACAATGAAGAAAGAGAAGCTAAAGAAAGAAAGCAAATGATTTTGCAAACTTCTGGCAATCCAGTCAGTTTATCATCATATCTGGCAGCTGCTTCGAGACTCTAGAAATTTACCAAGGAAAATGCAGATTGCACAAAATGAAACATACATCAACTAAAAGACTAGCTCTCTACATAACGGCTCGGCCAACAATATATTAGGGATTCCCCAATCAATGATGGAATAGAAACCATTAAGGTGACAGCAACTACTTATGTTGATTTCACATTAACAAGAAAACATAATCTGATGAAATTATGGTGAATCACTGAATCTATTGCTGTAAACAAATGAATAACTTAACCCACAACAACACCGATTTCATCAAACCAAAAGCACGTCGTTTGCACGAAAAGGAAAAACAATGCAGGGAAATAATTGAGCTGAAATTAACCTGTGGCTGTGGAGGAGGAGGAGGAGCAAATAGTGACTGGAAAAAGGTTGGTGTTGGGGCGGGCGAGCGCGTCGCGGTGGGGGCTGACGGGCTGTGGTCCTGTGGGTCCCGTGAGGCGTGATGCGAGGGAGCGGCGGAGGGTCGCGGCGCGCCGACGTCGGAAATCAGAGAGATGTGCGAGACGGCGAGAGAAGCGTGAGACTGCGAGAGCGCCGAGAGGGCAGACGCAGACCTGAGCTGAGACCGCAGACGCAGACGACGAAAGAGGGAAAAACGGAAATTGGGAACCCTCGTTTTGAATTGAATGGAACAGTGAACAGTAAAAAACGACACGTACGTACGTAAACTACTAAAGTTAGTTAAATAATTAATTAATTAAATATTAAAATCGGATATTGCGGGTACCCGATACCCGATCGGGTATACCCGATACCCGAAACTGCGGCAACTTTAATACCCAACCCCGTTCCCGCAACCGACAATCACGGGTATCGGACACCCGATACACGACGGGTATCGGGTCGGGTTGGGTATTACCCGATACCCGGTATCTGAATTTGCAGGCCTACCTCATATTAATCACTCATCTGAACAAATTTCAACAGAATCCAAGCATGTGGCATAAAAAAATGAAGGCATCTCCACCACTAAGAAAATCACAGAATCAGTTTCACTATTTAAACAAATGTACACAATCTAAAATGTTAAATTTGAACAGTTGCAATAATCCTCAAATTAGACCAACATAAATGTTAACATTCCAAATAATAATAATAATAATTAAAATTTAAATCATCCAAAATCCAAAATAAAACAAACATTGAAAGCTCAAATTATTCAAAGTTCATGATAAAGTAACATTTAAGTTCAAATAAAACCAAATTTGAAAGAAATCAACATTCAAAGTTCATCTCTAACTTCATTAACTAAATCAATTTCTTCATCTTCAGACTCAAAATCATCATCAAAATAGAAATTTGTAGTGTAAGAAATAGCAATTGAAAACCAGATCGAGGCGGCCGCCTAATTGCCGCACAATCGCACTTAGGCGTTAGCTCGCCTAATCCACCTGATTTACCTGTTTGCGCCGCGGCAAGCAGCTGACGAGCGCCTAGGCGGTCGTCTAGGATGATTTTTACAACACTGTTATTTACTATACTACGATTGCACCGTTCTCTTGCGATTTAATTATTAGTAGAAATAAAACATAGGTCATGCATGACACAGCCTGCCCGCGATGTCCCACGGTACCAGGCCCTCTCGGCGTGCGACGGGCTTGGCCATCTTGGCCGAGTGGTGGGAGGTTGGTGGCAATTTCAACGGCAGTTGGTGGCGGTCCGATAGTGGTTCCGATGAGCAAGGCGGCGACGATAGAGATGGATTAGGTTAGTGTTTTGTTCATAATAAATCTCTAATCTACTTCAAAAAGTTTTGAATTAAATCCAAATCAAATCATATCTTATTAGATCTAGATTTGATAAGATATGATTATATCTAGTTAGATAGGATTTAATTAAATATAATTTAATTAAATTTGATTAATTTTTTAGCTAGTTTTATTTTAAATGGATAATTTATTTATTTCCCGCATTATTTTGGTAAATGTGTTATCCTGTGATAAAGTGGAATTATCTATCTTTTATCTTTTATGTAATAATTATGCAAAATCATTTTTTAAAATGACTAACCGAAAATTACGACTAAGTTTTATTTAAAAATAAATAAATAAGCATCGTATATGGTCTCCATATATAATTTGGTCTATTTATGAAGTATTTTCTAATAATTTACCAACCCATCCTAGTAGGAGCTAAATTTCTAAGAATTTACAAGTTCATATAAGTAGACTTCAAAATTCATAGTTGTAGAATTTTATTAGTGGCGTACAACCTCCCCTAGTATGAGTATCAAAACAGAAATAAAGTTCTTGGTGCTAAAATTATGGTATAAGCTTAGACACAATTTGGCAACCATGTCACCTTAGTGGTCTCTGGTCTATTTATCAATTTGTGTGACCAGAAAGTTTTGTTAAGCATTAAATGTGTATTTGATCACCTTAAGGACTTGCTTAATTATGTTTAATTGTTGTGAGATGCATGAATTATTTTGTGGTTCTTTCCAGTTAATGTGTCAAACATGTAATGTGACAATGGTCTTATTTTTCTTCTCAGCCTATTTTATCACAATGTCGTTCAATCCTCTCACGTCAATCCTTAAAGAAAACAAATTCGAGGGTCAAAATTATGTAGACTGGAAAATGCAATCTGGATAAAGTATTAATAGTCGACGATATTAAGTTTGTGTTGGAAACACATTGTTCTCTTGTACCTGCCACTTCTGCTTCGAATGCGGTTAAGAATGCATATAACAAGTCGCGCAGAGCTAATGAGATGGCGAAGTGCTACACTTTGGCTTCTATGTCAAATGTGCTTGAATATCAGCATCAAGCTATACAGACAGCATGCTCAACCTTGGAAACCTATTCGGGACGCAGAATTGGGCTGCCAAGTCATCGACAATCCGAAACATAATGAACAAGACTATGAGGGAAGGCTCATGTATGAGGGATCATGTCCTCGAGATAATGGGCTATCTCAACGAGATAGAGATTCTGGGAGGATCAATAGATCAAGAACCTTAGATAGACATCATCTTTCAGAGTCTACCTACTAATTATCAACAGTTTAGGCTGAACTATGACATGAACAAAAGAAGTTATTCTCTGCCTCAACTGTTGACTGAACTGTAGTCGGAAAAGAGCCTGATAATTCAGACTAGGCAAGCTCTGATTGCCGCCACCCCATCTTCCTCGGGCTCTAAGCTCAATAAGGGAAAGAAGAAAAGGGAGACAATACCCACAACTCCTACAAAAGGGAAAGACAAGAAAAATGTGGGCCATAAAAAGCAAACTAGCAAATGTTTCAAATGCGGCAAGAAAGGGCATTGGAAGCTGAATTGTCCACTTCTGAAGAAGGACAATGACTTAGGTATGTCTCAAGCTTATGTAGTAGAATCCTGTTTAGTGGCTGTTTCTACCCATTAGTGGGTAGTAGATATGAGAGCCACGGACCATGTTTTCTTTTATCCTTCTTTAATGTAGGTGACAAGACAACTACATGAGGGAGAGATCTATATCCAACTAGAGAATGCCACGAGAGTAGCGACTATTGCAGTGAGAGATGTCTATTTACAGTTTTCTAGTGATAGAACTTTGGTATTAAACAATGTTTTGCTTGGACTTACGTTTAGAAGGAATTTAATTTTTGTTTCTAAACTAGTTTCTTATGGATATTTAGTTTTATTTAATGATTCTGGCATTATTGAGAAATGTGGTTTGTTTATCTGTCGTGGTACTTTGCAAAATAATTTATATATCATATTAAATACACAACCCACATAATTAAATGAGTCTAATAACACATCAACTTCCTCTAGATAGAGAAAGTCTCCTTATTTTACAATGAATGAAACGTACTTATGACACCTAAGACATGGCCATGCTGACCCTATGAGTGTCTAAAGGTTGGTCGATCAAGGTCCACTTAAGGATCTAATTATAGAACATTTCGCAACCTGCGAATCCTGCTTGGAAAGCAAGATAACCAACACCTTTTATTTTCACGTCAAGGGGCATAGGGTTAATGAAGTACTTGAGCTCGTTCATTTTGATGTGTGTGGTACAATGTCAACTCAAGTTAAGGGAGGCTTTCAGTACTTTATCACATTTATTGATGATTACTCGAAAGAAGGCTTTGTCTATTAGATGCCCCACAAGTTAGAATCCTTTGAGAAATTCAAAGAATTTAGAACACTTTTGGAGACGCTTCATGGAAAGACAATGAAGTCTCCACAATCCGACCGTTGAGGCGAGTATCTTAGCAATGAGTTTTTGAACTACCTATCAGAGGCGGGAATACAATCCTAACAGACTGTGCTTGACACACCTCAGCAGAACGGCGTAGCTGAAAGAAGGAATCGAACATTCCTAGATATGGTTCGATCAATAATGAGTTATGCTCAATTACCCATTTCACTTTGGGGATATACACTGGAAATAACAGCATACACTTTAAACAACTTACCATCAAAATCAGTAGCAACAACACCACATGAGTTGTGGACTGGAAGCAAGTCCAATCTAGGACATCTCAGAGTTTGGGGTTGTTCACACACGTGTTGGAGAAAGATCCAAGTAATTGGAATCACATACTAAGATCTGTTTATTTGGAGAATACCACAACAGAACAAAAGGGTATGAGTTCTATAGTTTTCATGATAAGAATGTATTCGTTAGTACGAATGCCAGATACTTAGAAGAAGACTATGTTAAGAACCACTAACCCAGTAGTGTGGTTGATATTAAGGAACCATAGTACCCATTGTTCAAGAAAACACAACAAATGCACCAAATACATCAACTTCTATACCTCATATTGTAGGGCTTTGTTGTAGTGGGAGGATTCCATACAGATTCATTAATCTAGAAGAGTCGTCAGACTCAGTTATTGACCTAGATGAATCTGATCCCTAGAACTACAAGGAAGCTACAGAGGATCCATATAGTCGCTCTTGGGAAGAAGCGATGGAGTCTGAACTACAATCTATGATAGACAATGATGTATACGACCTTGGTATCCTTCCCAAAGGTTGTAACGCCATCGGGAGCAGATGGGTATATAAGCGTAAACGAGGTCCTAACGGGAAGGTGAAAGTCTTCAAGGCACGGCTAGTGGCAAATTGTTGTACCTAGAGATAAGATATCAATTACAATGCTACATTCTCGTGTGTAGCTATGCTTAAGTCGATCAAAATCCTACTGTCTATCGCAATCTACATGGATTGGCAAGTATGGAAGATGGACGTCAAGAGGACTTTCCTTAATAGAAGTCTTAAGAAGACTATCTACATGGAGAAACCCGAGGGTTATGTAGTCAACGGCAAGAAACACATGGTTTGGAAGCTTAAGAAGCCCATTTATGATCTCAAGCAAGCGTCCAGATCATGGAATATGTGTTTCGATCAAAGTGTCATGTCCTATGAATTTGAGTAGTGCCCTGATGAAAGTTGTGTACACGAAAAGATTGATGTGAAAATATAGTTTGCTTGGTACTTTACGTGATTACATCCTATTGATAGGAAACAAGAAGAAGATGTTATCAAACGTAAGAGGGTGATTGTCTACTCAATTCGAAATGAAGGATATGGGGATAGCTGAAAACATTCTCGGGACCGAGGTTATCTGTGATCGCCAGAAGAGAACGTTGTGTTTATTTCAAGAATCCTATATCAACACTGTACTTAGATGCTTTAGCATGCAGAACTCCAAGAAATGGTTTTTTCCTTTTCGGTATGAAATTACCTTATCTCAGGATATGTGTCCTAAGACACCCAGTGAGATTGAGGAGATGCGATGAATTCCATATACATCGGTAGTTGGAAGTCTTATGTATGCTATGCTATATACTAGACCTGATATCTGCTTTGATGTAGGCATGGTAGCAAGATATCAATCTAACCCTGGCTAAGGATATTGGATTGCGGTAAAGAATATACTCAAGTACCTGAAAATGACTAAACAATGTATGCTAGTTTACCAGGCAACCGAGCTGTGCCCTTTAGATTATACCAACTCAGATTTCCAAATTGATTGGGATTCGAGGAAATCTTCCTCTGGCTATGTGTCCACCTTAGGAGGTGGAGTTGTAACATGTAGGATTGTGAAGCAGAAATGCATCGCAAACTCCACCATGGAAGCTGAATATGTGGCTGCTTTAGAAGCCGCTAAGGAAACTGTATGGCTCAGAAGCTTCCTAATATATTTAAACGTGATTCTGAGTATGCAAAAGAGTATCACAATTTATTGTGACAAATCATGTGCAGTTTCAAACTCTATGGAAACACAGGCCCACAAGGCCAATTAACACATAGAGATGAAGTATCATATCATAAGGGATATAGTGCGCAGATGAGATATTGAGGTGACCAAGATCGCATCAGAGGACAACCTGTTAGATCTTTTCACTAACAGCCTAGCTGGCACGACGTCCTACCATTAGGTGGAAGCGATTGGAAATACATGCTTCGAGCTGCTTACGTATTTGTAAACCCTATTTCTCAATTTATGAGAAAAATATTATTTTGTCACATTGGTTTGCAATTTCATATTATATTCATTTACAAGCACCTATGGTTGAGCAAATGCATTTAAGTCTTCTGCATTGTCGACTGAATGGTGGTTAGGTCATGACTAAAGGTCTCTTAATTGGTGCATTGCAGAAGAAAATTAAATTTCACAACCTAGACAAACTTAGACGATCTATCGTGAAAGGTTGCAGTGTAAGTCCAAATATTTGCTAATCTTGATAAACAAATGACAATGGTGTGGTTTAGCACTGAATGGATTCATGTTGAGATGAATCTTTCTTGCTGATTACTGAAAGAAGAGGTCTCGATGATTATTTGTTCTCAACCTTTGTATATAGCATTGAGCATACATTATTAATTATGCAATGTTCTGACTTATCAAAAGGTGTGAGTTGTTCATAACCCAAGAATCCTGATATTTTGGCCAGTGGTAATTAATATCTAGCGATGCTGAAATCGTTATTATTGCATTAAATCATGTCCGGGAGAGTTCGAGTTGATAATATCCCCAAAGTATAATAAATAAAGCTTTTGAACTAGACCACTCTTGGTAAAATATATTAATTAATTAAAGCCGGTAGCAAGCTTAAATGAATTAATGGATATTAGAATCTTAAACATGAGAAATAAAGTAATTAAAAAAGGAAGCCCAAATTATCTGTAATTTGGATTTAGACGAATAAGTTACACACACGAGTAAGTCACACAAACAGAGAACACGTTACCTCTTTGTCTTCTTTGTGTTTATTTTCTTCTTCTTTTCTAGTCCTATTGGTTTGATAGCTATTGCTCATACATATATTCAAACCAAGAATTTGGAATAGGTTAGAAGATCTAAGGTTGATCTTCAAGTTCTGCACGTGGAGAAGACGTGAGAAATCTTCTGATCTTTGGAGATCAATCATCAATAAATAGTTCAGATCCATAGTATGCATGATTTAGAATTTAATTTCTAAATTGCATGCTTTATCTGCATTCTAGATAGTAGGAATTAAACTGAATGCATGTTGCTAGAATTCTCTATATTATCCTATGTAGATCCTAGATAAGGGGAGTTCAAATTCATTCATTGGAATTAAATCCCTATCATTGACACTATAGCCTACGCCTTGACTCATGGCACTGCCTCCACACCACACCACATGCCACTGCCACCTCCATCCTCCCCTGACAAAGAACAACACTATCCACACACTTCTAGTTGAAATAGAGACAAGGCTCAGTAGATGTAACGCTCCAAAAAAATTCGAACCTTCAAAATAATAAAAGCAATAGAAAATTAGTGAAAATAAAAATTAAAAAGTAGAAAATTATTAAAGTCACTTTAAATAGAAAATTAGAATAAATTAAAGTAGAGTATAGCAGTTTAATAATAATTTTTATATTGGTCAAGCATGTGTTTGATTTTAACTAAACGATTCCATGGGACCAAAGATTGATATAGAATTGGAAACTAAATAAAGTACTTAATCTATATGATTAAAGGGGTTGGGCCAAAATTTTGTGTAGCTAGCCATTTAAAGGACTGATTGGGCTTGAGAAAAGAAAAGAATTAGTAACCCAACTTGTGTCTCAACATATTAGTCAATGATATAAAAATCTTTATTATTCTTATTACTCTATGAGTCGACACCTTTGCTAGAAAAAAATAAGGTTATGTGTCCAACTTTTAGTTATGGCAGGTGTAGTCTTATGTCTGAGGTCGCAAGAAAGAACAACCATAAAGTGAGTAGGTAATTCTAGGGGTAGAGAAAAATACCGGTATACAAGACTTATCGTACCGAAAAAATATTTGAAATATTATACAATTTCGGTATGAAACGGTATTTCGGAATGATGGTATTTCGTACCGAAATTTGCTATGCCGTAATTCACGGTATACCGGATTTTGGTACGGCATACCAAAAAAATGGTAAATTAACAGTATTGAAAATTATATATACCAAAATTTCGATATAACGGAATTCGGTATACCGAATAATTTGGTAAGGTAACGGTATGGTATTTACTCATACCGGTATTTTCAGTATGGTATACGGTATGACAATTTCTGTAAGGAATACCGTACCGATCCACCCCTAGGTAATTGTCTTCCAACATCCATATATTTTCTCTCTTTCGATCAAAATAAAGGAAAACAAAGGAAATTAAAGTAAGAAAGTCAACTCCTTCACCTAAAACACCCATCTCAGTCTATCGCTTGTCAGAAAAAAAAAAAAAAAAAAAAAAAAAAAAAAAAAAAAAAAACCGGCCCCCACCAAAACCCA
>JAYDZE010330819.1:0-18104 GCA_034509125.1 Monilaria moniliformis | reverse complement strand
ATGAGGTTTCAGCAACCAATGTAACAAAGGCATCTAGAACTATCAGAATAAAGAGTAATAAATCTCGTGGCTTCACTGATAGGGAGGAAATAGGAAGTAACAGTGGTGCGCCGAAGACTGCACAGGGGCCGAAGCTTGTTATACATCTGGGTGGCCGAAGTAAAAATACTAGTCCTCCGATGGGGCAAGACAAGACTTCATCAAAAGGTATGCGTTTCCTCTGACATCTTTGTGCTAGATGTATGCTATAAGTTAGACGAACAGTTCCGTTGAAGTTAGTATAAATCAGTACGATGCTTTCGGCCTTTTATAGTGTGAAATTGCAAATGACATTAGGAAACAAAAAAAAAGGATTATTTTCTCCATGTTTTTGTTGCTTAGATTTAGTGATAAAATGTAACAAAGGATTGAATTCAAATTTAAAATAAGCATCCTGCTCTATCCTTGAAAACTCAAATAAAGGCAACTTTTTGGTCAAAATTCTGTGAATTTAATCATGAGCTCTCCTAATGATGAAAATCAAATCGTTTGACGCGTTCCATTGTTGAGCCTCACGATGTAGTAAAACAATTTTCTGTACATGTACTCTGTAGGAACTGAAGATACGGGCCAACCGAAACAACATCAAGAGCACATCGATGGGCCTGATTCGGCAGCTAAATTTGGGGAACAAAAAGGTAATGCACTCCGAGTAGGAGAAATCCTGTTGTCTATCATGCATCTTCATTTTGCATCCCTCTCATAGTCTCATTTGTTGTGTGGTGACAAAAAAAATCCATCTCCTTTGTTGCAGGGGAAGTGAAAGGTATTAAGTTGCATGTTAAAGAAGGCCCCTTGATAAAGCTCAATAGTGCTTCTAATTCACGATTGTCTAACATTACCTCAAAACGTACCGGAGGAGGATTCAGTGAGGGCCATGAATCAGTTTCTCCTAGGAATACGTACTCAGTACTAGGCAAAAGAAGTGCCGAAGACAGTACATCTGTGAGGAGTGGACCTGAAGTCTATGCAAGCCGAAGGAGCAAGCACGCGTCAATAGGGCATGGCGAGGATGCGTCTGTTTCCGGTGACCTGATTGATGACAGCAGTAGCGTGCCTTCTGTTTCACAGGCTCCAACAAAGGAGCGGAAGCCTTACTTGAAGTTTAAAATTCCCAAGATTACTAACAATGGAAACCAAATCCTATCTTGTAATTCTAACATCGGAAATCAGGATTCGTTACCTCCTCCTGGGAAGGATGAGATAACTTACACAAGGGGTCAGAGGTCGAAACGGAGGAGACCAGCACCAGGTGATGAAGATTCCTCCCAATGGCGCGAAGATAGCACCATTAAGGACTTCACAGATGCCAATTGGATACTGCAAAAATTGGGGAAAGACGCCGCTGGGAAAAGAGTAGAAGTTCATCAACCGTCCAGCAACTCCTGGTGAGTTTTCATTGTTAGAGAACGAGGATACAATCTTTCTACTGCGCCACATGTTCTAAACACCAAGTTTCTCTGATTCTTGTTTGGCAGGCATAAGGGTACGGTGGTGGAAGTTTTTGAGGGAACGTCTGTTGTTTCCATCGCTCTTGATGATGGAAAGTCCAAGAGTTTCGAGCTTGGGAAGCAGCGGATCCGTTTCATTTCTCAGAAGCAAAAGCATTGAGTTAGTTGATCTTCTTTTTCTTGTTTTGGAGTAGACATTCCATTCTTGAAAAATGGTGAGAGATTACCGTAACAATGGAAGAATGTCCGTCCAGTTTCTGTTACCCAGTACAAGTCAGATTATTTATTTTCCCTGTCTGTAATGTTTCTAATGTAAATGCTTAGAAACTGTTTTTGTATCTATAGCTTTGGTCCCCTCCCTAGTCCTAGAGAAACCATTCATAATTGTAAGATATCTTTGTATCTCTTACTCTATTTATTTTAGATCCCCATTTATTTGAGAAAATGCTGAATGTTCTTGATTACTTTGTTATCTTGAATTCATGACTAGTTTTTTCAGTCTTAGAGGTGAAGATGGGATGATGAATGACAAGTATAGTTAAATTTTTGTTTTGCCACCTTTGGCGAGAAGATTACATGTCCCACCCGCATTTCATCCACCCAACAGAAGTATAATTGGAGCTCATCCTTCGCCGGAGAACCGTTCATCCGAGAAGTCCGGCCAAGACGCAAGAGTTCCAGTCCATAAGGAGCTTAATTACAGAAGCCTACCACCGAAGGATCCCCCGACTTATCACCATCATCCCGTTCCAGAGCTGGAATATCTTCCCATCGATATTTTTCGGACTAATTTTATACTTATATGTATATATAGACGTTCAACATATCTCTATCAGGTTGAAATATTTTTGTTACGGTTATAAAAAGGGGTAATTGTGTCAAAATACACAAATTTTCACACAATTTTGATTTTGCATATGAACTATAAATTCCGTCTATAAATACATGAGCGTTCAATTTTTCTAATTTTTCACACGGCGAACATTTCCAGCTAAATTTGAGCTGAGGTGGAGACTGGAATGCCTACATTTCCAACAATATTTCACTTATAGTTAAATTACATTATTTAGTATTACCGGCTATTTAAGCCATGTAGGCATTTCATTGTTTAGTATCACAGACTGTTTAAGCCATGTAGGCATTTCAGTTTCCAACTCAACTTAAATTTCGTCGGAAATTTTCGTATTATAAATATGAGATATAATGAAAGTTTGTGTATTTGTAGGCGGAATTTATAGTTATATGTAGAACCAAAATCGTATAAAAGTCCGTATATTTTGACATTACTCCTATAATATATTAGCACAAAATACTTTTAAAACATTTGGTCATTCTTTATATTCCATGCAAGGTTAAATTTATATTTTTCTTTGGCAAAGCGACTTTTAAATTTAAAACCAAATAAGATTAGTAGAACTGGACAAACAAATATCTATATCTTTCTTGAAGATCGAACATTGACATTATCAATATGCACATGACATTTCTTGATTACAGAGCACCAATAATTTTGGCAGCGAACGGTATGATTTTAATGCAAATTTGGTAAAATTGTTGAAGAGAAAGAAAAGAAGTGATTGGAGAGAGAAAAAAAATAGTTAGATTATTATTATTCGAGAAAAAATAATTGAAGGAAAAAAAAATGATAGGCCATATTGGTCAAGTTGTAAATAAGTGGAATATAGAAGTAATGTACTGTGAAAAAGTTATTAAAATTGGAAAGTCACTAATTTTGGTGGACAAGCAAAAATGACAAAATAGAACTATTGATTGTAGACGGATGAAGTATGAAATATTCATTTTGTTGTTGGAAGCTACTATCCACTTCTCTCTCGTTGCTACTATTCTTGTCACGAGAACACATGAATGCACGAGTGCACAAATGGTTGTGCATTCGTGCGTTTGTGTAATGAATTGTAATTTCGTAATAGTGGATATTTTTTTATGTTTTTACAAAAGTGTATAATCTGTTTTTGCTATATCTCATTTTGCCTAAATTGTGTTACATTTTATGCTTTATAGCACCACACGTAGCTCTTGTTCCATTTAATGTGCGGTGCTTTTCTAAGTAGAGGAGAAAATACATGAAAATCAAGAAGAAGAATATGTAAATGCAATAAGAATCAAATATTTGTATTTCCCAGGCCTGAGAGCAGCAGCAACAGCATCTCACTAAATAATCTGAGATGAAGAAGATGCATTCAAAGTGGGAAGCAAGACAATAATCATACAGGCGGAGGTGGAAGGTCCAACAATAGCCAGAAGCCAACGCAGTCGTCGGAGTCCAAGTCATCTTGAATGGCAAGAAAGTGCAAACCTCCACAGGCCTTCTTGGCTGCTTCCCAAGCTTCAGCTTCACTTGTAGTCACTGGTGTCTTCTTGTATGTGGCATACACATACCGCGTTGAGATCCCTACGGACAGGACCACAGAAGCTCGACTTGTGTCAGCTTCAACCGAGCACACTTCTAACCCGTTCATCCATGCTGCAACAATGAATGCCAGTTAAAGAATCAGTGTGAAACTTGTGCACACTATCAGATTATGTTGAACAATACAAATACTTCAAAGTCAAAATTTCTAGTTTTGTAGAGAAAATTTCATAGCACAAGTGATGCATTTTATTAATGAACAATTCACTAAATAAAGTGGCGTGTGCGTTCACAAAGAAGGGGACATATGAGCAGAATCGGGTACAAGAACACTGCAACTACAGAATACACACCTGCTAATGGTTTAGCTCGAGAAGATGCAACCGCGAGTCCAGGAATTAATGTTTCCTCACCAACTTCAATCCCCAGAAGATCCAAATCTAAGGTAGCACCAAAAGCAAATCTTGTCTCCAAAGACGATGCCTCTTCTTGGACAGCTGAGCAGAGAATAGTAATCTAAGTCAGCAGTTTTCTAACAGTTGAGTGTAGCAAGTTAAATCAGTTTAGGATGTTCCAGCATCTGATTTCGCCTTTCTACATGGTAATAATCAGTGCCAAGAAGTCCTCGAATAAATAGGGGAGCTGGGGGCTAGTCAAGACTCAGTAGGGGGCAGTGTTTACAGAAATGCAACCTTGAGTTTAACGACTAAGAATGTACAGAGAGAATAGGAAAGATCTTTCAGATTACTCGACTATGATTCTAGTGACCAAATGTCTCGTGCCATTTGGACCTAAGCGAGTAGGTACCTGAAAAGGGCAACTGAACAAATGCCCATTTTTCTCCGTACAAATTTTCTGGAAGCTCCATAGGGAAAGGATTATCGAGTGCAAGAAGTGGCTTTGATCCCTTTTGGAAACCAGGATGTCGAGTGTATACAGTTTCATAACGCTCTTCGAGCCACAGAACCAGAGACAAACACTGAAACAAAGAGCATGTATTTTTTTTTTAAATGAGGAACTATCACACATAAATAAAATGTAGGTCAGCTGCTAACATTTCATGGTCACCATCATCGAATGGTTCTCCACCCAATGCATAAATTTTGTGAATGAACACAAGCATATTGCAACTCTAAAACAGAAATTTGTAGCTATATAAACAAAAATCCAGATAACATCATCATATAAATGAAGATTCATCCCAAAAAGGAAAACCTAAAAAGGTCGAAAAGAGACAACCTCCTCACTCTTTTAACTCCAATCCTCTAACCAGTTTGCACTAATATATCCTATACAAAGCTCATAACTGCTCCAACACTAAAGCAGACTTTGAAATCCTAGCTACGTTTTCATTGCTTAAGGGGGCGTTTACTATTCAAGATTGACAATATGCACGATTGAGTGATCTTTATCTTCATCACAAGGATTTTTCCAATCGTAATCCTTTAAACAAGACATGAATCGAGCAAGTTATCTCAGATTGTAAAAACAATCAAGGGCTTTATGATATCCCAAGTTTGTAATAGTAAACAATAGACTAGTGATATACTATTTTTATCTATCTAGGCTAATCTTCAATAGTAGTAAATACCCACTAAGCGGCGTCACTCACCCGTTTACTCGGAATAGGTTTTATACCAAGCTCACTGCAAGCTCTTGTAATGATTGTCTGCATCTGTGACCTGCAAAGCCACAATCAAGAAACACAGACAAGCTCAACTCCCACAAATCATATCTACTCAAAGATACAAATTATCACAATCTTAAATGAAACTTATAAAAAAAATTAAGCACAACTCAAAAGGAACAAGTAGACGCTCACCTAAAAAACCGAATTTTCTCTGGCAAAGGCAAGCCCAATTCATCACAGATGGAGACGATAGCATTCTTAAGAGTCACACTGTTGATAACATTATTGGGAAAATACTTGGTATACTGCAGCGAAAGCGACACATCGCAAGCAACAAGCTCCCAAGTCTTTTTCCCCCTAATATCGAGAATCGGCCTAGAGCAGAAATCAACCTCCCACTCTGTGATGCTCTCCGGATCCGTCTCCGGGTCGAGGTAGCTCAGTTCCGAGGTGGGGTCGTCGTTTAATTCTTCTTCTTCCAAGCCGCCATTGATGGATTTCCCAGTTTCAGGCTGTAATGGCGTGGAAGAAACTGAACTTCCCGAGACTGAAAAGCAAATTGGGAAATTGGGGTTGTTCCTACTGAGATTTTGATTTTTTATGTGGGGTGGATGAATTTGCTTTTTGTAGAGTGGGATTTTGGTGGTGATGGGGTTTTTGATTCTTGTGGAATTGAAGCTTAGACTCGCCATTGATGATGCAGTTTTGTGAGGGGATAAGAGAAAGTGAGAGGGGGAAAATTGGTGGGGAGTTTTGAAGGGTTGTTAAATTAGTTATCCACCACGAATATTCATATAAGTTTGGTTTCTATTTATTAATAATAGTAGAACTAAATTAATTTTCCAACCTCCTAACGCATGCATAATGTTAGCGGTGAGCATTTGATTTTCGGTTCAGTTTTTTGTCCAAACCGATTTGAATCTAAAAATCGATTTTTTATGAAAATTAAAATCGAAACAAATCGAATTATCCAAAAATCAATTCCCAAAAATTTAATATATTTATAGGGTCAAATGATCATCTATAAAAGTATGATGACTATTATGCAGATACCATTTTTCGATAACTTCTATTTTGTTATGAGAGTAATTGAAGTTATAGTAAAGTTAGGGCTTAGTTCTTTAAATAAGGGTTATGATCCCCAAGTGAACGTATAAATACGTTATAATATCCCATCGCTATCAACTCGGACATAACTCATGAGGATCATAACTTTCTCTCTACGGATTTCATACGTATCACTTGGAAAACGATCAACGCAACTTCGAATTTATCAAACATGAACACACATACGATTCCACTTTCGTTATCGTTCACATTCAACATGTATTTGCATGTGAATAGTAAATTAATGATTCCAACAAAAGAGGCCATGTGAGTCTAATCGAGAAGATGTTCACCAAAACAAAACACAGTATTAATTGTTGGCAAATGAAATATAGATCGGCAAAGGATGACAAATGATGGAGAAGTGTGACAGATGGACTCAAGCAAAGATGATCGACCATTTTCTTACCTTTTGATCATCTTTTCTTTGTGTCACACCCCAACCCCTCTGACGGATGCAATTAAAATAACCAATTACAATTCAAAGAAAGTAAACATATTTTTAAAACGCAAACACCCATATAATATACACGTCATCAAAAATCAATATTTATCAGGGCATATGTTATTGTTCTAAACCATAGTGGGACCCTCTCACCACTTTATATGCTATACATTTATCTACATGCAAAAATATGATGAGGAGGAGAAGGTTGTCAAAATGCGTCAGCCGCCGAACCTGATAATGCGTGGAGTTCGTCGAACCCTTGTCAACTCAAAATGTCACTTCTAAACTATTCCTGAAAAATATTAGTGGTTTATATGAGCCACAACTCAGTGCATATAGACCTTACCTTTAATTCCACATCATATAAACAAATAAAGATATTCTTTAACCAATACGCATGAACAGTTTACCAACATATTCTTTAATCAATACGTATAACAAGAATAAATTAATATAAAAAATAATTCCATATACATATGCATATGCCTCTATATCCATTTTATTATTCTGTGACAATCAAACCTTACATCTGCCCGGGGTTTCCATTGTATCCATTGTATAATATAATATATATGACCTGAAGGTCACATTGCCATTGTATATGACCCGAAGGTCCCATTGCCATTGTATATGACCCGAAGGTCCCATTGCCATTGATATCAGATTCAGGGCAAGACCGTCACAGATTCCTTTTAATCTCATGATTCACATAATTTCAATATCATGCATATGCAATTCCAAATTATAAATAATTCACATATCTATTTATATCGAATACTCAATATACTATAAAACATAACAATTGCATCAACACATATCCATATAACGCAATTATTCACGTAGTTCAAATATATCACAAGAAATCAAAAAAATACATACAATTTCAGGAGCTAGGGTTATACGCATATGAAATTAAAAGCAAGGTTTATACATACTTTAATTAAGATAGATAATCTAAATAACCCCTTGATTCAACTTTTCGATTTACAGCCTCAATCCTATATAATCTTTGATTGGAAATTTTTATAGAAGAAAATTTATATATAAGTTCTAAAATTCTTCCTAACTTATCTTTCTCGAATTGCGTCGAAGTGAACATATTTACAAGAGTTAATTGTCGGTTTAGCCGACATCTATCAATCCTATAAATACTATATATATATAAGAACTATACGTGGCTAAATTGGTAAAGCTATGACTAATCTATTGAAATCACTTTTTGTAGCCGCCAATTCTTTTTATTCTTAATAGCTTAGAATTGATCGCATGCATATATATATATACTAATTCGACCGATTCTATATATATACTAATTCGACCGATTCCCACGGGATGCAAATTGTATGGGACTCGTTGTTCTCGATTTGAATATATATATATATATATATATATATTTAGTGGTGAGATCATTGGAATATATTTGTCTATCCGCTTAAAAAAAGGTAAAAATTATAGTTTTATGATCACAGATAAACAAATTATATATAATCATTTCGGTTAAGTTTAGATATTATCTCTTTATATATTATAATGTCTAAATATCATAAGTTTAGATATTCCTCGTATTTTCTTTTTAATGAATTTGTTAGTTCCTAACATCTGGTTCTGTTTTGTGAATAACTAGTTATTAAAGGAAAATAATTATTAAATACTTTTAAATAAGACGAACAAATTAAAGACATCTTTTCAATTATAGTTTTAACATGATGAGCTAAGCCTGTATTCACAGCAGGAGCTGAGGCTGTAATTAAGAAATAATTGCCCGGTTGAAAATAGATTAAGGTTGTGGCATATAATATTCATCCGACATGAAATCTATTGACTATCTGCCAATCATTGAATGATAGCTAATCATATTGCAACTTTCACCAAATGTAGGTTCGTGACATCTTCACAATCATTTCATATATTTAATTTTAAATTTCGGTTATACGGATTTTGATTGTATAATAATCCTTTTATACAAAAATATAACCTTTATTTATTTATTTATGTTGCTCGCTCAACTCGTAATCTTCAAACAATTTAAGAGAATTCTAGTTAGTTTTTCAACACTTAAAAAAAAAATTCATATTCTTTATAGACATATCATTAATTTTGATATTTATTTTTTGAAGACATATATGCTTAAATTGGTTGAGAATTTCGATTTGGACTATTAATAGAACAAAAATATTATAAATTATATTAATAGTATTTAACTTTATGCTAAACAGTTTTATAAAGTCAAAATTTGAGCTATAATATAAGAGTAGCCCTTTAAATAATATTCATTGTATATTGTACTAGTATTAAAATACACTCATTATCAGATTAAATGTTCAATCAGATATAAACTTTGAAGTGGATGTTATCACTATATATCTATACCCTTTTTATGTCTTCATGCTTTAGATCTTCTTAATTCTTTCAAGTAATAATTGCTTTACTTTAGATTATTTGCTTTAATCATAACTACTATCAAACTTTAATTAATTCATCATCTCACAATCTCCAATTGTAGATTGAGCTTTTTCGTCATTATGTTTTTTCCAGCAATTATTTATCGATTACAAATGATTTGGTTGATAACACATTATGTCGCCATTCGTTCTTACGGTGATATCGGTGGTCAAAGTAAAGTGAGTTATTTACATGGCACAATACATTCAAATAATTTAATTTAAATTATAATGATTTATATAGAAATGATCGATACTATCGGAATATAGATATGATATTACATAGATTCTAAACTATTAAATTCTTATTTTTATTTGGCATCCTCTAATTTGTCCTTCAAAAAACTTATAAAATCAAATAACTCAGTCTTGGCTTATATGACTTGGCCTCCACATGACATTTATGTGGATGAAATTTTAAATCTTTATTTAAATTATTGAAAAACAAATAAAGAAGTACACTATTGTTCGTGCGTGGTAGCCACTAGCCAAATCTTCACTAGACTTTTAATGTTTCACAGTATACAGTTTAGCGTGCGTTCAAGATACATCCATATCACTTAGTCTGATAGAAGTTCATGGAGTTCTATCTTAAAACTAATTGGTAATAGCTAAAAAGCATCGAGGGGGACCAACGGAGAAACGCAAAATGAGAGAGAGGGGAAGAGAGTGGGAGAGAGGAAAAAACAATGAGAGAGAAGAGAATCGTGAGAGGAAATACGAACGAATGTCCAGGAGATTCACGGCAAGAGAGAGTCCGACGGAATCCTCGAAGCAAGCATTGAGTTCCAAACAAGGAATTACGTTGTTTGTGGACAACATTGTCAAACATATGACAAAGGACTGGATGCAAGATATTTTTAGGTATTACTGCGGAAGAGGACTGACAGGAACCTATCTATCTTTCAGAGTTAGGAGCAATGCTACCTGTTTGTTCGGATTCGCTAGGTATGGAACAAAGGAAGATGCGAGAAGAGCTATTAATATGATGAATAGTCTGAAAGTGGCTGGCAATGAACTGAGGGTATCATTCGCAAGATATGCCCAAAACCCAAGTGAGGACAAGGAAGAAAGATTCAGGGACAAAGTAAGACAAGACCTAACATGCAATGTAACACAGAGATGGAACTAGGGGAACCCTATTCATAAAAGCAGTATTATAAATGGAAGAAGCTTCGCAGATGCGGTAAAGAAGGGTGGACCTAGTGAAACTATGGATGAAATAAGAGAGATGGAAGCCACCCAAAGTAGGATTTCTACATGTGCAGAGACTGATACCAAGGAATGGTTAAGAAGGTCCATTATTGTCTTCACGGTGAAAACAGTGGATTTGGAAACATTAACCAATAGTCTGGTGGTGAAGAGGATTCAATACGATAAAATTATTAAATGGGGTAATGGGAAGGTCATTCTAGTGCTAAAATCTGAGACCCTAAGGAATTGGATGCTGGAGAATTACTTCGAAATCTGGGGAATGTTAGTCAAATATGCACGACCTTGGAAAGAGGAGGACACTATAGAAACCGGAGAGGCGACATGGTTCGCGTGTATGGGAATTCCTCTACATTGTTGGTCCAAAAGAACACTTGAGACGATCGGATCGAAGTGGGGCAGAGTGGTTGAAATGGAGCTTGATCGGAACTTTGAAGGGGCTTGGGTCCTCATTGATCTTGAACAAAAACCAAAGGACAAGCAACAACATTTTACAGGGATTCTAGAATGTGAAGGGAAGGAGTTCCTCATTCATCTAGAGCAAACGAAGAGGACAGTACAATCAATTAGGGTAGGAGAGCTCCTAACCAAACAGTTTAACGGCGAAGAACAAGAACATCAGAGCCGGTGGTCGGAAGATACGGCAACGGAGGCGGCGGTACAAGATGGCCGTGTCAGACAAGTCGTCGATGTGGCAGTGAAACACCACCAACTGGATGGCATGCATGCGTCTGAGAAGGGGAATGCGAAGGGACATGGACGGTTGGCGGTCCAAGACTTCGGGGATAGAGATTTTGGAACACGTGTGCCGACTGAGAAAAGGAAGCAAGAAAAGATGAGGATTTTAAAGGAACTTGGGAACGAACTACTGAGTCAACGCATGGGTTCCTCAGTGCCACTTCAAGTCATGGGGGATTTTAATGAAGTCAGACATACGGATGAGAGGAGTGGGGGATCTAGCTGCATGGGCAGCATTGAAGAATTTAAATCCTGGAGTGATAAGATGCGAGTTGATGATGTACTCCTTAGTGGAAGAAGGTTCACGTGGGCTAGAGGCACGTCGAGAAGCAGACTGGATAGGGTGTTCTTTGATCAAGACTGGAGCTTCAGATTTCCAGATGTGGTGCTCAGCGCCTTGCCAAATTCTATCTCCGACCACACCCCAATTGCCCTATCCCTGGGTAGGAGAGATCTTGAGACACGCCCCTTCAGGAATCTGGATACGTGGTTCTCGCACCCGGAATTTGCTAAAATGATTAAACAAGAGTGGTAGAATCTTGGAAATACTCCTGCTCACTTGAAGTTAAAGGCTCTACCTCGTCCTATTAGAATGTGGAATAAAAGAAGGTTTGGAAATATTGAGGCAAACATCAAGAGACTTGAAGAAGATCAACTGCGGACCCAGAAGAAGATTGACTGCGGCAAGGGGGATGACTGTGACAATGCAAGATTAGCGGCTTTGGAGGCCCAACTTCAGATGTGGCTGGATAGAAAAGCGATATATTGGCAACAATTGTCAAGAGAGAAATGGGTAAGAGAAGGGGACAGAAATACTAGATACTACCATGCAGTTGCCTTGGGGAGAAGAAGATTCAATAGAATTGAACAGGTGAAGAAGGGGAATAGAGTCTTCAAGAATCCGAGAGCAATAAAAATCGAAATTCTGAAATTCTATAAGGAGTTGTACAAACAAAAACCCAAACCAAGAATCCATCTCGATAGTAACCTGCTGCCCAAAATCTCATTTGAGCAACAAATGATCCTTGAGACACGGCCAACTATGGAGGAAATCAATATTCCCGTACAAGAGTGCGATGCCTCCAAGGCCTCGGGATACGATGGATTCAACTTTACATTTGTGAAAAATCTCTGGCCAGATATTGGCCACGAAGTTTCTGATCTTATTTTGCAGTTCTTCGACACGGGGAAACTTCCTAATGGGATCAACTACACCTGGGTCACTTTCATCCCGAAGATTCAGGGAGCAGTTGACATCAAAGACTTCAGGCCTATCAGCATGATCGGTTGCATGTACAAGATCATCGCTAAGATTCTGGCAAAGAGGCTGTCAAAAACCCTTCCAGCCATCATCGGTGAAACATAATCGGCTTTTGTCAAAGGCCGTCAGATTTTGGACAGAGTTCTCATTGCCAAAGAACTTATGTGGTGGTTGAAGAAGACAAAACAAAAAGATGCTATGTTGAAGCTTGATTTTCAGAAAGCTTACGACTCAGTTAGGTGGGATTTTCTTGAAGAAACGATGCGAGGCATGAACTTTGGAGTAAGATGGATTGCATGGACTATGGAATGTGTTAGAACAGCCTCAATGGTGATCCTCATTAATGAGTCACCAACTTCACCCTTTGATCTCCAGAGAGGTCTTAGACAAGGAGATCCTCTATCCCCTTTCTTGTTTTTATTGGTTGCAGAAACGTTCAATAGGATTGTTCTGAAGGGGATAAGCATAGGAATCCTCAAGGGAATTTCAGTAGGCACTGAGCAGATCAAAATTAGTCACTTGCAATTTGCGGATGATACCATTGTCTTCTCTCCTGCTGATTCAAATAACCTGGACAATTATAGGAAATTCCTTCAATGCTTCGCAATCATGTCGGGTCTTAGTATTAACTATCAGAAATCAGCCATTATCCCAATCAATTGCCAGGAAAAGTGGGTGGAGGACACTACGAGGATGCTTGGATGTGGAGCTTTGAAATTGCCAGTCACTTACTGATAGTAACGTTATTTTCGCGTGTTAAAGTTGTCGTTGGAAATTATGAACACAAGCAAAATTAGCCTATCAAGTCATTTATAGTTCCCACTTTCCTCTATACTATTGGATTAGTATATGGCAAGTAAGGGTGTCGAACCCATGAGGAACGGGAATTCGTCATGTATTTTACTATGCCTAAGAGGGATTTGGCGATTCCGCCACGCCTAAATTCGAGGAGAAAAAGAGAAAACAGGAATTAAACTAATTAAGAGCGTGGGAACTAATCTAACACATGAGATTAAACAAACTAAACAAACAAGCAACAAGCAACATTTCATAAATAAACTGGGCAAATTAAAGATTACGTGCAGGGACTACTACCTAAATTCTGAAAGTTCGAAAATAAAATTTAAGATTCTTAAAAATCAAAAGTCAAAAATAAAACACTTAAACTAAAATTAACTATACTATGCAGATTTTTAGCCAACCAAAACTCATCTACACCTAGAATAAGAAAGCAACTAGTCAACCAACTATTTTTGGAAACGGAACAACATAGCTTTTAATAAACAGAAAACGTAGGTGCAGAAATGGAAAGAAGCAGGGGATAGCAAAACAGAAACAGAAGTGCAGAAACAGATTTTTGAACTGTGAAAGCTACGGGAAAGAGAAAAACTAAACCGCAACACTATGGATAAGCTTCAAAAATGCAGGAAGCCAAAAGAAAACTGAACCAACAACTTGTAACTGACCCTTTCATTCAAGACTCAAACATTCTTTCTCAAAAAGTAGTTCTATAACAAAAGAACTACAAGGAAAACTGAAAGTAAATGAAGTAGACAAGCCCACAATGATTTTTAGAAGAAATATCCCTTAACTAGATTGAGAACTAAGAAATTTAAACCCAAACATCAAGCTCAAACTGGACATCGAACATTGATAGCCAAACAAAACAGATTTGCATTTCAACACTAAAAATCGTAACCACACGCCAAGTTCAACAACAAAACAGTCAATACTTCGAAAGAAAATTAAAACTAAAGAAAAGGTTCCAAGCTAAGCAATGTAACAGTAAATGAACTTCAACTAGGCAGCAACAAAATGATGTTTTCCTCTGCCTATCCCATGAAGGCAGAGGGTTGGTTCTTCTCTCGAAAAGCTCCCAAAATGTGCAGGTGAGAAACTAGGAGTGAAAGTGTGATTGAAAGTGATAAGTGTATAGTCAAAAGTGATCCTTGGATGGATCCCCTCCTTGCTTTTATATGGTGGCGACCCCTTCTTCAAGCTAGGTTTTTCTCCTTGTGAAGCTGGTTGATTAGACATTTATGCCCTCTGCATGCAGCTGGTAGTGCCAGCTCACCAAATCTGCCCGGGGACCACTTTGTCACTGTGTAGTGTCTGCTTCAGCACTTCGGGCCAAATTCTGCTGAGCTGGTGCATTGTGGAACTTGCCGAGCTGACGAGCTAGTGAGCTTCCGAGCTTGTGAGCGAATATTGCCGAACTGCCGAGCTGTCGAGCTCGTGCGCTGTCGATCTGGTGCGATGCGAGCTCGGCAGCTTGAAGGTCCCAGTTGCCTTGTTTCAGCTATTGTTCTCATTTCTCAGCACCTCGGTCCCTTGCTCTCATTTCTTTCTATTTTCTGCCCATTGTCACCTAATTAGTGTAGATATATGTTCAATTAATGCTCAATTAGACCCCTAAACTAGCAACAAATTGCTACTTATCAATCCACCATGAAATCCGAGATTATAGCTTTGGATAAAGTTGGTAAAGAAGCCGAATGGCTCACAAACTTACTTGAAGATATTCCATGTTGAAAGAAGCTAGTGCTCACAGTAGTGATACACTGTGATAGCCAAGCGGCTATAGGGAGAGCACAAAGTGGCATGTTAATGGTAAGTCTTGACATATCAGTCGACGACACAATACCGTGAGACAATTGATCACAAGTGGTGTTATCTCAGTTGACTACGTAAGGTCAATAGATAACCTAGCGGATTCAATAACCAAAGGGTTAAGTCGTGATCAAATGTTTAAGTTGCTAGAAGGAATGAGGTTAAAAACCACATCGAAAAGATGAGTATAGTGGTAACCTAACCATACGATTGGAGATCCCATGGGCGTGGTTCAAAGGGAAAACGAAGCTATACGAATCTAGCTGTAACACTCAAAAGATTTTAATCTTCGCTCATTACTTAGAAAGCATTGAGTGTTGTAACCTGCATGTGGTAAGAGATTAAGTCTTTGACTTTCAACGATTCTTGGAAGCCTTGAGGAGGTAGAGTATGGCATGATACTTGCGAAAAAATCACCTATATGAGTGAGAAGTGCAGGCCGCTTCAAATTTTGTGAATCAATTATGAATCCAAAGAGGTGTTCCATGGCCAAAAATGGACACAAACGTGAGAACTGATGAGTTTGTAAATAATATTATGTCAATATTATTGTCTAAGTATACACCAATGTGGAATGGTTCAAGGCATCACATCCACCAGACTACCAGTATGCTCAATACTATTGACTATGGAAGGTTCTAAGCCCCAAGCAACCATTCCAAATGCAATATAATTTCTCAAGAATTGAGCTAAGTGTCTGTATACATGCATTTGCATTTTCCTTTGGAGGTTTGTCATGTAGTTGGTTTGAGCTTGGAGGTCTCTAACCAATGTGGGGGATTGTTGGAAAAATTATGGCCTTTGGCCTTTCATATGGCCAAGACCTTTGGCCTTTCACATGGCCGAGACCTTTGGCCTTTCGATTGGTTGTAACCGCCAAGTTTATTATGAGATGTCATGATGATCGTGCCTTTCCACGTTCCCTCATTCGGCCTGTTTATAGGCGGGGTTTTTTAGAGAAAGAAGAGAACACCACAACACAATCTCTCTCTCGAAACTCACCTCTTGTCGTTCATACATGACTTGGCATTTTTAAGAGCATCGTTTGCTCGATTCTCGTAACTTAGTCAAGTTTGTCGGTGCCTAGTGGGTTTAAGGTGCTTCCACACGCTATGAGGAAGTCGTTTTATCTTTGGGGACGATACGCCAATCCGACAGCACCAGCCGGGGCGTAATTCGTCTTGCGCAAAGGGGGTTTTCCTTGACTCGACTTATAGTTTGGTTTGTTTTATTATTTGTCGTTGTAATTTTCGTTTTATTCCTTTGTTTCTTTCTTTCGATTAGAATAACAAGAGTACCGCCTGTTTAACAGATTGAGTTTTTCCTATATTTCTAACACTTGATTAGCAAATTCAGATCAGAGGGGTTTTTGCATCACAGAAAGAGTAGGAGAGAACAAGTTTACCTAGGCCACTTCATATTGGATAAATTAGTGAGTCAATGTTTAATGAGTGTAAATTTGATACACGCATCAAGATGCACGATCTAGTAAGAGGTATGGCATTGACGATTTGTCAAAGAATATGTAAGAGCATGTGACTACTCTTTGACGGAAATCCCAGACAACGAAGAGTGGGCAAAGGATTTGGAGAAGGTGTCCTTGATGAAGAGTGGCATAAGGAGAATTGGAGATGGAATATCTCCCAAATGTCCTAAGCTCTCAACATTGATTTTAAGAGTATCTCAGATTCATTTTTCTCTAAAATGAAGAGGCTATGCACTCTTGATATGTGCAAAACTGACATAAAGGTGCTGCGGACTCAATCTGTGACATGAAGAACCTCAAGGCCCTGCTCCTTGGGAAATGTCGTATGCTTGAAAAAGTGCCATACTTGGGATGGCTGAAAGCACTTGAGGAATTGAACCTCTTGCAAACTGCGATCAATGAAGTGCCTCAAGGACTTGAGGAATTATGCCATCTCAAATTCCTCTTAACGGATGCATATTCACTAAAGATGTTTCCAAGAGGATTCTTGCTCAAACTTGCGTATCATCAGCACGTAAATGTTCCAGGGCATATACCTCTGCCAATAGAGGAAATCAAGAATCTGAAACGAGTAGAAGAGTTTAGTGGAGGATTGAAAAATGTGTCTGATTTTAATTGTTTTGTTAAAAGTTTAGTGCAAGATACCCCCTACTCAATAAGAGTAGGATCGCGGGATATTTCTCACTATTAGACAGGAACTGACAAGAATGAGTTGGTCTTGTGTGAATGTAACCTCAAAGATGAGAAAGTATTATGGCAAGATGTTGTGTACTTAACTATGAGGGAGTGCGAGGGTCCAAGCATATGCTTTCGAGATGATTTTTCACAGCTAAATTTCCGACATCCCTCAAGAGAATGTAAGAATGCAGAGCTTCATATCATTTTTCCATGGCAGTTGAAGTTTGATTTGGTTGTTTCAGTTTTCAACAAATGTAAGAATGCAGAGCTTCATATCATTTTACACTAATCTTGTTTCTTCTTGGTGTTGTCCATCTCCAATTTTGTCCCGACTTCACTTTGTAATATGGATGAGATAGGATTTGAGCAGTTCAATCTCTGCTTACATATAATTATCTCCCAACAAGGCGGGTGTGAACTTAGTTTCTTCACTCGTATTACGTACAAAACTATACCAATTCCACTGCTTGATGTTCGTTGATTTCTGAGGACTCGATTGGTTCGGAGATTCGGAATATGCCATGGAAGGACTAGGGGTGAGCATTCGGATTTCGTTTCGGATTTTTGCCTAATCCGAACCGATCCGAAAATCCAAAATTTTCTAAAAATTAAATCCGAACCGAACCGAATTA
>JAYDZE010330708.1:0-18108 GCA_034509125.1 Monilaria moniliformis | reverse complement strand
TTAATTAATAATTTTAAAATAAAACTAAAATGTAATAGATTGAAACTGAAGAAAAAATAATTAAAATGTAAAAAAATTTCTCGTGAGAGCAAGAAGAATTTATGAAATTAGCATGAAGATTATATATAAAAATATTAATTTATATATTTTCATATTTTTTTCTACTTAGGTACCTGTTATTATATTTCATTAATACTTAAGTACTTGTTATGAAAATTAGCAAGAAGAATTGTTATTATTTTTCACATTTTGGGAAAAAAAATTATGTCCAGATACCTAAATGTGATTTTTTAGAGTCCAGGGGGTATCTCGTGATTTTTTCGACTTCAAGTATTGCAAGTGCAATCCCCTATCTTCAGATGCCAATTTTGTAGTAAAAAATTTGGGGCTATAGTTAGAATTACTCTTAATTAGTTAGCCTTATGAAAAGAAGAGAGTTCTTAACCCAGTATACATATAGCTCTCCTTTCGGCCCATTTTTGTTCCAAATTGGGTTCAAGGCCCAAGAATCGGCCTTGAACCAATCTAATCAGACAATCACAAAAGATACATTATTTTACAGAAAATCATTGTGCGGGTCCCACGCCGACGAAGCAATCCCCCACACAATTTACTAATTCTCTTTTATATTAAGAAAATGAAAAATAGCTCTCTCTCTCTCTCTCTCTAGTGTGTGCAAGATTTGTTTAATTGACTTGCGTAAATTAGACTTACAAGAAACGCCAAAAAAACAGAGGGGGAAAGAGCCCGCCGCCGACCCGAACCCGTGGCGATGGATCCAGACTCTGTGGCGAAGGCATTCGTGGAGCACTTCTACTCCACCTTCGATGCGAATCGGGCCGGCCTCGCCAACCTCTACCAAGACGGCTCCATGCTCACCTTCGAGGGCCAGAAGATCATGGGATCCACAAACATCGTCGCCAAGCTCACCAGTTTGCCGTTCCAGCAGTGCCAGCATCAGATTAGCACCGTCGATTGCCAGCCGTCCGGACCCGCCGGCGGAATGCTCGTCTTCGTGTCCGGCAATCTGCAGCTCGCCGGCGAGCAGCACATGCTCAAGTTCAGTCAGGTATTTTCATCGAATTCCGCCGTTTGTGATTTTTTTCCTTTGTTTTAAAGCGAGGTTTGGTAATCGTGTGATCGTTGGCAGGATTATGGGGATTGATTTGATTTTTTGTGCTGTTTGCCTGTTGTTTCGCGATTGCTTACTGTTGATTTGTGGAATTTTGGGAAATAATATAGTTGAAATTGGATGTTGAGTGATTCGATTTTAGTGTGTTTAATTTTGTTGAGTGTGTCTTGTCCGATTGAAAATTTGGAGATAGATATTGTATCAACATGTTGAAGTAATCACTATTGTTTTGATGGCGTAGATTATATGGCTGCTTGTTGGATATCTTGTTAGATTATATGGTTGAACTTGATCCTTAGTCAGTCTATGGTTTGAAATTGATGTCTGCAATACTTGATTGGGACTTAGTACGCATTAATAGGAAATAAGAGGAATTGATTTTCTTGTAAAATTCGTTTGCTCGAGATCATGTACTGAAAGATGCTGAAGAACTTAGCTTCTATTTAATTGAATAGGATTCAGAGATTGAACAGTGCAAGCTCAAAAAGGAATTTTCATGTAGAAGTTAATTTCTGAATGTGCCACGTGCATTTAAGTTTTGAAGCTGGCAATATCGTGTAAATTTCTCCATGATATTGTGGTATATCACTGAGAGATAGTTGTGGTCTACTTATCTTTAGATTCATAGGTGCGAGTTTGTTCCTTGTTTTCAAGTTTCTACCTGTTCGTATATACATTAAGAAGAAGGTTATTGCAGTTTGAATGTGATTTCATCCTTTGTTGCATGTATATTGGAGCAAAATGCTGATTGCTCTGTTCTTGTAAAATCCAGTTAAGTGAAATGCTGTTTGATTTAGAACTATAAAGGTTTTAGGTTGACCCTCGTTGTAGTCCCTTTGAGAATCTTAATTACTGCAAATGTGATAATCTAACATATAAACATTGTAATCTTAAACTCAGGCATTTGTTTGCAGTACTGTCTGGAAGACTGGAACTATGTTTTAATGGTTGTAAATGTGCTTGTCTGCTTGTGGAATGTGTCAACGTTGGTCGTTAATGGTTTAGTATTTGGCTAGTCATATGGTTTTGATGATACATCTGAATGGCACATAAATGATGAGGTGAAGTGCATGTGACCTCAATTATTTCATTCTATGTGCCAAGCGTCCTACTTGATGCGGAGCAGGGGCTAGGATTATATTTTATCCCGACTGCTCATGTTTGGCTGATGACTTAATTATAGGAAATGAATCTTCATAATTCTTCTATAGTGATAAATACAACTGTGAAGTGATGTGGAGATCTTTTTTGGTTTTGCATGCGTGGTTAACACGTTTTCTTTATTGAGTGCCGTCTTATATTTCTTGTTTTTTATTCATTTTTCTTCCTTGTTTTTACTTTCCATCTTCTTTTCTTATGTATATAAAAGATTTAGATTTAGATTTTATCCCAACTTGGAATGTTGAATTTTATGTTTAAGAAAGATTTCTGTTCCGTGATGCATATTTTTCATTGCCAATGTTCTATTATCTATGTTATTATGCTCAGATGTGGCAATGTATGAAGAATGTAAGACTAGAATCCAAAAATTATACTGGTGATTTCCTCGCCTACGAAATTGATATCACAGTTTTTCTGTACCTCTCATGAAACTAATAATTTATATCAGGCTGTCGAAAGTGTTAATGTCTAGAGACAAGTAGCTTAGCCATCTTTTCTTCACGTGATTGTGAAAGCTTTGCCTGTAGTAATAAATTGAAAAACGGAATTTGAAATGTTCTGCATCATATTACATGTACCCGGACAGATGGTGAGACTCATTTTCATCGTAATCATCTCCCTCAGTATCATCATACCAGCAACTGATCTTCAAGATTTCCTCATGAAAATACTCTTGTGTTCGTGACCCCTGAAAATTATCATCTCACTCTCGCCCCATGCGTTTTGATGTGCAGATGTTCCACCTGATGCCAACTCCTCAAGGAAGTTTCTACGTGCTAAATGATATTTTCCGCTTGAATTATGCCTGAGGTCGGCAATGCAAACTGAACAAAACTTAAGGGCTCGACTGAACTTGGTTTGCCTATGCTCTGTGTTCCAAAGTACAAAAAAAATGCTGCTATTCCAAAAGTATGGATTTAGCTTCATCTGCTTGGGTGTTTGTGTATTCTTTACCAGTTATTCGTGGAGGTTTGAGACTGATTCCCAATTGAGATGTGTTGAGTTCCATTGCCATGACTCTCTGTCTCTCTCTCTCTCTCAAGCATGTACCAGAAGTTTACCTTTCGTTAATGCACCACATTTCATTCTCTATATTAAGTTTGGGCAGTGTTTGATTGAAAGGGATCGTGATGTGACAAATTTCTTTTATTAATGAATATGAATATGTTTGATGGCGTTAAGATCATAGGCAGTTTGATCACATTGGGACCGACCAACATTAATTCATTTTGAGTAAACTGGGATTGGGTTTCATTTTGCAGAGCATATGTTCTTAACGTAGAGAAATATAACTCATTAGTCAGTATTGATTTACAATTCTGGTCTTGGAATTGCACTTTATTCTAACTTGAACTGTGCAAGAAATGCTTTCCTTATTTGGTTATGCTATAAGCATGGAATCTTCTAGAATAAAAACAAGTACAACCTCAAATCAGAAAGTTGATTTCCCAAGCAACCAAATCTCACATGCTTTTCTATTCAAAAAATAACAATAATACACAAACAGCAAACCATAAAGTGTGATGTGAATCTCAAATAGCTTCATTTGATAACCAATCTTCAACTTTTCATCATTCCTCTCTCACATTCTCACTTCTATATATTCAGCCATTTTCTTTTTCAGACCACTAAAACAACTGTATAATTTTGTTGCATTTTGAGAGAAGCCCGATTAGCTGAAAGATGTCGGATTGGGGCCCGGTATTTGTCGCCGTTGTGCTGTTTGTGCTGCTTTCACCGGGCCTGCTGATTCAGGTACCGGGCCGTAACCGTTTCGTGGAGTTTGGTAATTTTCAGACAAGTGGAGTTTCGATTCTTGTTCATGCCCTAATTTACTTTGCTCTTATTTGCATTTTCTTGTTAGCTATTGGAGTCCATGTGTATATGGGCTGATAAAATTACCAGCTCACCTTCTCTTCATATTTCTTACATTATTCTTGATGTTCTATCTTTTCCTGCTTTGTTTTGGATGCCAAGTTGTAATTGATGTCACTCAGTTCTCGTTTGATTTTTAGAAATATTTGTGCACTTTCTTGATTTGTGATTGGAAGTTTATTCTCCATTTGGGGGATAATTGTATTCATATCGAGATCTCAATTCATATTGTATATTTAGATCAAAATATTAGTATTGTCTTCTTTTTTAAATGTAGGATTGCAAGACCTATGTTTTGATTTTCTATTTAAATTGTCCACTCAAAAATTGAGTTCTCAAGTTAAGGATTTTGTGAAATGCTTGTGGAAATTTTAGAATTAAAATATGAAATAAAATATCATGTATCCTGACAGGGGCGGGCGCACGAAAAATAAAATAAAATTGGTAGGGGTTATGTTTCCTAAATATTCTATATTTTTTTTTTGGTAATTCAAATCATCGATTGAGACATTCGCATTACAATTTACATAAAATTTGTATAAATTTAAAGATCTTATAAAGAAAAAAAGTAATAAAAAAAAAAGAAAAAAAAAAGAAAAAGAAAAAGGAAAACCTTAGTAAAGGCTTAAGCCTCTTCTGAACCATCTATGATCATGTATTGATGAACCTTATTAATTGATTGGAAGCAGGTTCTCTAATGCATCATTCTCTCATTTGCATTACATTTGTGGATTGATAGATACTGCAGTCTGCAAATGATATTGCATGTTGCAAATGTTTGCACTTTGAAGAGAATTTTTGAAGGGGAGAGATAAAATTAACCTATCAAGAGGTAAAAAGGGTAGTAAGACATGAATGTCCAATCATTAATTTCCAAATACAAAAGATCAAGAAACAAAATAAAAATAATCCAGCAACAATTTCTCATCCTCCCTTCTCTGACCTCTAATTATATATAAAAAAACAAGTGCACCAAAAACCTAGAAAACAAAAATAAAAGATTATTCTTATTCTGAGACATGATTAAAACAAGAAAAAAAAAAGCAAAAAACCGAGCATTCTTTATGAGAGGAATGTCCAGACTTTCCCTAGGCGTAGATATGAATGTCGAGCATAACGAGGAACAAAATAAGAAGCAAACCATAAATAACAGCATGCAAAACCATGGCTAGAACACTGGTTTTCATGTTAAGGAATTCAACTGGCTTATTCTTACCAGGAAGCTGCAAAACTAGCCCAGGACACAGAAATGCAAATAGTGCAGTGGCTATCATCACAGCTGCAAAATCAATCATCTTTACTACACCTTATTTTATTTATTTTTAGAAAAAAAGTTGTGTGTTCTGTGTGTGTTTTTTCTTTTCTTAATAAAAAATGTAGTTTTTGAGAGTTATTGTGTTGTTGCAAAGATATAAAGAGTTGATGTAAGAAGAAGAGTTGAAGAAGAATATAGAAAAGGGTGTTTGGGTGAAAGTGGAGCACTTCTGGGAGAGGTGAGAATCCCATAAAAGTGAGAGGAATATTCAAAAAACAAATGCTACTTCAACTTTTTATCTATAAAAGTTTTGTTTATCAAGTCTTTCCACTTCTTTTTTTCCTTTTGGATAACTCCGGCTTATTTTCATGATAAATTTGAATAGAATTTGGTACGTAAGTAAGTACATGTACATTATGGGTCATCGATTAGTATATACTTGTATATATCAAATAAAATAAATATAAATAAAAGTTACAACGGTATTTAAATTAATCCATATCAAACCGATTGAATTAATTGATGGAATTCATTCAATTTATACAAACAGTAGTTGCATTTATATTTATATACCAACTTTGATATTGCTTCTCACTTTTTACTTTACATGTTATTATTTTAATATTTTTATATCTTAATTTTCTAAAAAAACATTTTGAACCAACGATTTCACGCATATCAGGCGATTGGAACCCCAACCTATTGATTGTAATATTTGATCTTAACAATATTTATAAATTTGTATGTTTTAATTTTTCCTATGGTGTAAATTTGTAATAATGACTAGTTTGTTCTTGATTTCCATTCTTGAAGGTTCTTGGATTGGGCATAGTTTTTGTACTATTACTCTAATATTAATAAGTATCCTTTGGCTTGTCTATATAAATTAAAAAACGATGTCTTTAATAGTAATCAATCTCTTACTTCAATGGAAGCTATATGCATCATGTGATTATGATGTTGAAATAAAATATCGAACATATATTATAATAGAGAAGTAGAATAATTAGCACCTGCACACTGAGTTCTGGACTAGCAATTTGCAATTAATGGTAATGCTTTTTCGCAGTTATCAACCTTAATGATGCTACAACTATACTAACAATTATGTCATAGTATTGTTGAACCATATCCTAGGAACTCAGATGATTGGAATCTTGTCTGATGAATCTAAAGAACTCTCTAGAAATTTACATACTATCCATCATAGAGAAAATATAAAAATTCTTGGTTGCTCTCATTCTTTGATCAACAACATCCAAGAATTTCCATGGTATACCCAGCCCAAAACAGAAAAGAAAAGAAAAGAAAAAGAAGAAAACATGAAACTACATAGCAGAAACTAGAAAGCACCTTTAAGAAAAAACTTTGGGAAATTCTCAGCCAGGATGTATATGAACTCCAATGGCAACAACCACGATAGTGTAGATACAAAAATACAAGATGGCATGAATCAAGATGGAGATTCCACTAGTGTACATGTTACCGAATTCGATCACCCTCGTCCTCGCCGGTATCTGAAAGAGCAGCCCCGGCGAGAGGAGGATGAACATCACCACAGCCACTACCACCGGCCCCCAGTCGACAATCATACTAAGTCTCTTTCCCTATCAAACAAATCGAATTGATTGAGGGCTGAATCTCGAAACCTGTGAAAATGTTTGGTGTGGTGTTTTAGGATTTGGTAATGGTTTTTAGAAATATTTAGGGGATATAAATGTGTTAAGAGTGGTGAGTGATATTTCTTAATGATGAAGGTGTGGATGAATACTAAACTTGAAGGGGAAAAGGCGACGATGTCATTTAAAAGAAGGGGAAAGTATATGTTATGTGTAGATAATGGGATTGCTTTATGTGAATTAAAGGTATACATGCTGCAATTATTGTACACATAGATGGCACTTTTCCTACATTTGTTTTTTCTCGAGAATTATCAGCCATATTTTAGAAACTAGAAGAATTCGAAAAGTTCGGGAGTTTTGGAAATTGGAAATTGGAAATGCTTAATTAATTTTACTTACATACCAAGTAACGTGAAATGGTGTAATAAGAGTATTCCCACTAGCGTGCGTTAAGTATGTTAGTACGTGCTCAACAGTCTGAGTATGCTGCTACAGGTCGCTGAGCACGTTGCTCACGCACGCAGATCCATGCTTAAGCACGTTGAGTATTTTTTTCTGTTGGTCAATAGTGACGCGACACGTGGCCACTTATTAATTTTTTTAAAAAAATTGATAAACGAAAATTAAACAAAAAAATATAAATAGTCAACGACTATTTTCCTTTTCAATAGCTGAATTTGATTTTTTAAAACTTTTTTCTTATTTTTCATCTATAAATACCCACAAATCCCTACTTCACTCTTCACACCTCTTCATCTCATTATCTATCTTCGTCTTCAAATTTTCTCTTCAATTCACCACAATGGATCCAAAAATTTATAACTATTATCCAAACATTCCATACAAATACACCTCAATAATTATATTAGGTCTCTAGGAGTGAATCCAAACACCCTCGATTTCAACCTTCAAAATCCACCATTATTTCCAATTCCTCCTACTTTGCAACGAATCCCCTCATCGGTGAAGTTTCTACTCAATCGTCACATACGTCGTCTCCCGTAAGTACCTCAGCCATCCAACTATCCTACGAAGCAGAGATTCCCAGGCGTCAATCTGCACACACCGCATACTCAGCGGATGAAACTCGTACAGTCTTCGAGTGCTACGTTGACATTAGCGAAGACCCCGTCGTTGCCAACTCCCAAAAAGCCAAGACTTTTTTGAATAAAATAGCTGACAAATATAGCAAAGTGTGTCCTGAATAGGGCTGCTTAACCGGTTACCGGTTACCAGGTTAACCGATAACCGAACTGGAACTGGTCGATTATTGGTTAACCGATAATCGTGTAAAAGCGTACTTGTTCGAACCTGGTGTGAGATTTTGAGAGAAATCGGTTATCATTTATAACCGGTCGGTTCCCGATTATAACTGATAAACGATACCTAACCTATTATACTACTTAAATCCCTAATTCTGAAAATTCACTCTCTCCCTCGGTCCCTCCTAGTCCTCAATCAATTCATTCATCCCCTTCCAGCCTTTCTTCATACATCGGTCCTGCTTCACCCTCGGTCCCTCTTTCAAATTTTCTCACCAATCACCGCCGCCGCTCTCCAGCCCGCACCGCCGCTCTCCTCCAGCCCCCAACGCCCTCCCCTCCAGCCCGTAGCGCCATGGTGCCACCACTTCCAGCCCCTCAGATTTCAATCTCTTTATTGAATGAATATTGCACTTGGATTCGAATCCATTTAGAGGCGAAATTTTTATTTTTATTCATTCATCTCTTATCCTTTAACTTATGTGTTTGTTCGTTATTTTTATATGCTTGTGAGTTTATATATTCAAACAAATGAACAATCAACAATGAGGATCCATCATAACTAAAAGATATATATATATATATAATAAAAAAATGGGGCCATCAACTCAAAAATTGAAGAATGATGATGATCCAATAAAGAGCTAAATAAAGAAGGCTTAAATTGACCCAATAGCCTATTCGATAAATGGGCCTGACCCAAAATGATTCCATCAAAAAATTCAATTCGCTTCTCCTCCAATTTCTTTTCCTCCAATAAGATTTCCTTTGTCCAAAACCCTTGAAATTTTATGATATCACGACACGATTCAATCTTTTTGTGATCACCATTCTGTGGAATTAATCGTATCGGAAAGAAAAATGGCGTTGACTAATTTCATACTGACTGTGGCCGGAGTGAGCGCCGTAGTGTTGCTGCTGCGGAGCGATGTGAAGCAGTCCGCCACCATCTTCCGCCGCAACGTCCGCCAAATACGCAACTGGCTCGAGGAGGAATCCGCCTCCGCCACTAAGTACACACCTTAAATGCCGCATAATTGCTTTATTTTCTACGATTTATTTCTTTCCTTTTTTTTTAGAATTGGCTTGCAATATAATATGCCGTGTTTGAGAGCTGGAGCCCCCGTTTGGTATTGTGATCTCTATACTGCGTAATCCGGTGGAGTGTGAGTGAAAAATATTCCGACTTTTTATCGGCTATTAAATTCAATGAAGGTGAACAAAATAGAATATATCTGAATTCTGATCATTCTAGTTGGTTTTTAATTTTTTGTATTGATGCAATGAGATGCTGATTGAATTTTCTGAACAATTTAAGGGCTTATTTTTCGGGAATCTGATGCTGACTGCATTGATTATCACAATTTTGTACTCTTTTTGTTCATATTAGCAAGTATGATGAATTACTGCATGATATTCTGGAATAGAAGTGTTAGAATTGGATTAGAAATATAAAATTCCAATTTTGGAAAGATCTTTCGCTCAATTTCAGTTGCGATCAATAACATGGATTCGTGTATGCTACTAGCTGTTTTTTGTAAGCCGAAGCAGAAGCAATATTTGTTTTGATCTTATTGCAGGGAAATAGAGAAGAAGGCAAAACCCAAGGAAATTTCAGAGAAAGATATCCCCAAGAAAGACTAAGCACTAGGTTCAATTTACACCTAGCACAAGCTATTTTTTTAATGTTTCTATGTAGTTTCATGTGAAATCTCAATAAATTCTTTATGCACGTCCACGAAATGAATATGTTCTCTTTAAAAGAAACCTTCGATCTGGTTCTTGCATCCCGTTGCTTAATATTTTATTTCCTAAGGTATGATTATCTATTGCGATACATTTTTAAGGGGCTTTTACTGAAGAAAAACTGATATATGGTAATATATTGCAGCTCCCATCTTTTGAAGATCTTTGGCGTCACAACTAACTTTTGCTTTTATGTGTAGAATCTCTGGCAGAGGTAGTGGAGATTTTCTGTTGAGGAATGTAATCTTGTAATTAGTACCTTCTTTTTCCAAGTTGGTTGAGTTTTGGTGTTTTACTGCGACATTGAACTGAGTTGTTCAATACAAGTGTTTTTACCCTGGCCTCGTACCTATCTATGTTCATGTGTTTCAGGATTATCTTGGCTCTTTGTGCTCGTCACTTGCTTGTAGTTGTCTTTATTGGTGCTCTTCAGTTGTCTAGACACTGCCATTGGTTTTAAAATCAGATTTGCTGATCAACTATTGGCAAGCTGACAGTGATGATGAATTCATTTATGGAACTACCAAAATCAGAGTTTGTTGAGATGGTCTGAATTTGGAAAGCATTGTTGATGCTGGAGTTGGATTTTGTTGTTATAAGAATGTCATGTTTAAAATCATGTTTTTAATTAGTAAGAGTGGCAAGTATGGATGATACAAAACTAGATCTGAAAGAAGTTTCTAATGGGAGGAAAATCTCATGTCATACGAGCCTTGATCCATCAGACGGTCTTCATACTAGGATGTGAGTGTAATATTGTCTTGAAATGCAAAATGAGTCAGAGTAGGTATGAGCTTCGACTTTGTCATGGGTCTTGATCTGTCAGACGACATGGGTTCAGTTTCTGTGTAGTGGAAGATCTGGTGTGGGCAGTAAACAGTTGGTGATGAGCAAATTTATGCAACTATGAGAACAAGTTTTTACATTTAGTTTTACTTATATTGTTACAGTTAATATAAAGGTGACATGTGCAGGAAGTATAACACAATTCTTTTGTCCCAACACGAGCGCCTGTGTTTAAACTTGAAAGCACTCTGCATATGTATAAAAATGCATGGCATCCTCTAGAAAATTATGAAAAGGAATTAATGATTTATGTATGGACAAATAAAAGTATCCCAACTACGAGTCTATATATGTATGGTGACTATTATCCTCAAATCAGAATGATGCAAGAAGATGCTGCAAATCTGTATTATCTTCAAATAAGAATGATAAAGAAGATGCTACAGACCTGTTGAGCCATGGAATTCTAGCCAGTCACATCAAACGTTAGTCATATAGCAAACTCAATCAAGAATGTCTTCATACTACCCAGTCACTTCAAACGTTAGTCATATAAGAGCATTAGCGACGGCACCTCAAAGCTTGAGCCGCCCGTCGTTGCCCTTGGCCACCCACCATTGCAGGGTTTCGAGCCGCCGGCTCGAGCCCTCGCAACGGCTCCCTGCCCGCGCCCCACCCCCAATCGCGTCGCGCGTGTGTGACACACACCAGGCTCGCGGCTGTGCGTCAATTTTGACGCGTAAAATATTTTTTTTAATTCATTTTTTAAAAATTAAAAAAACTAAATTTTATTTAATAAAAATCAAAATTCAATTTTCTAATGTTATAGAAAATCAAATTTTGATTTTTTTATGGCAGTTTTTATCTATGTTGGAAGATCATATTTATAATCACTTCTAAAACATTCTCTTTTGATATGGGATAAATGTGTGGTATAAATAGGTATAAATAGGTAGGAGTAAAGTGTAGGATTTGTTAAATTTTCGATGTGGATAAATTAATCACTTCCACCACACTCCCTTTTTAACTATATAATTATTTTTGTTGCCTTAATTAAAAGATATAATTATTTTTGTTGTCTTAATTAAAAGATATAATTATTTTTGTTGCCTTAATTAAAAGATGGATGGTTGTTCTAGTGGTAAAAGACTCTTATGAAATCAATAGGTCTTGAGTTGAAAACCTAGCACCATGGGATCTATGAATAGTGTAAAGTAATTTTCATGACTATTTCCCCTCAGTTAAAAAAGTCATGTCTAGAACATCCAATAAATTAATGAATCAAGAATGTCTTCATAACAGAATTGGGCATTCTCTGCGAGGATCTACAAGAACTGCGTGAGAGAGAGAGAGAGAGAATTATTCCTGGTTGAAATATATATTTGACGCACTACACATAATTAATCTACGTACAATCTTCTAGGATCTTATGACATGATATATGTTGTCTCTATCTGTATCTGAACTTGGATACTATAATTTGAGTTGTGCAAAGATATTTCAAAAAGGAGGATAAATCTGCATCTGGCTGAGAATTTGTTCGAAATTGTCGCTTGGTTTTTCCACCGGATGTGTGTGCTTCCCCTCATACGTCGTGACGACCACGCTCTCGTCTCTCGATAGCCGTTGCACTTGCTTCTTCACGTTGCACCCCTTACGAGTGCATCGGTAGTAACTTCTGCCATCAATAATAAATTTATCATTTTAATAATACCTCAGATTCATCGATAGAAGAAGGATCTAATAAGAATGATAAATATTAGTGAGAAATGAGAATTATTTTACCTCTATGATCACAAAGATTTATGATACATTCATCTCCTTATTGGATTAATACAACGTCTAGGTTCGATCTCATTAGAAGCGAAATTTATACATTCATCTCATATGCATAAACATTGTCCTTATTCATGGATTTTATATGTTTATTCATATTTCTCATTTTTTATGTAAAATTCAATTCTCATTGGATCCTTCATGGAACCGGTAAACTATTTTAGCACTTCGAAAAAATAAATTTTTTGTCCCTCATGAAATTCGAATCCTGGTTCTGCACTTATCCAATAAGGAGATGCATTGACATATCATATATATTCGCGATTGAATAGCTTAGAATGTTTCTTCGTTCTCAAAATAAAAATAAGTTTTCATTTGACACTCTATATATGTGTATGTGTGTGGATTGATTAAAATAAGAATATTGTACCGAACATACAAAGTTACTGCATTTACCATTAATTTAACTGCACTAAAAAAATATGAAACTTTCACTGCTTCTGGGGTTTAAACCTAAGAATTGCATTAGTTCATTAAGGAGATGCATCCACTATAGAACTTCGCGATCCAATGGCTCAAAATGGTTTTCACGTTCTCACAATAAGAAGGGAGATGTTCAATCCTATATATATACACATATATATAGGGGTTGCTTATCGTGAGTCCATGAGTCCTATTTTTATTACTGCATCGTACATATAAAATTACTGGATCTGCTGTATAATTTAGTGAACTAAAAAAAATTGCCACTTCCAGGATTCGAACCTGGGTAAACTTCTTATTTTTTGTCCAGTAAATTATATGTCTGGTGCAGTAATAAAAATATGACTCACAGACTTACGATAAAAAGGGAACTCATTTGATCCATCTCCTATATATATATAGGGGTGGGTTAAAATAAAAATCTTGTTATTTTGAGAACGTGAGAACACTTGCATTGAACGTATAAAATAACTGCATTTGCCATGAATATTAACTACAATGAAAACAATACAATTTTCGCCCTCTCTGGAATTCGAACCCAGATTTGCATTCATCTAGAATCTAGCAAGGAAGATGCATATACCATAGATATTCACTATCTAATAGTTGTAAATAGTTATTAGTTTTCACAAATAAACAATACACATGCATCTATGTGTGTATATATACATTTATACACATAGATGTATGTCTATTGTATATTTATGATATATATATATAAAAGAAATGGTTTAATTGAGAATTCTTAATTATTGTGAGAATGAAAAATAATTTTTTGTCTTTCGATCACGAAAATCTATAGTTAAAAGCACATAGGATCGCATGAGGGACGAAAATCTCATTTGTTCGGTATAATTAATTTTACGATAAATGCAGTGATTTTCTACATCAGCATTGTAGTTTTCTCTTATTCTTAAAAAAACATAATTTTCACGTTAACCAATTCATAGTTCCAATATTGCATCTATAAAACCATAATTAGGATCGCCTTTTAGACAATGTTACTAATTGCATTAGCTTTCTGGCAACGCATGTGTCATTTTGATCAGCAAAAATACGAGATAGAATGAAACATAGAAGACAAGAGTAGTTCTCATGTTCACTGGACCATCTCTACCGTCGTAGATTACAATTAGGACCATTTCATGTATTAATATATGAAACTAATTAATATCACTGCCACTGCCGCCGCCGCGGACAGCAGGTGGTGACGGGGGTTGGTAGACAATGGAATGTTCCTATTTTCCTAATTAAGGAAAACTTTCGTGGTCAGAATAAGACCAATCGAGACTATTCCTTTTTCCTAATTAGCAGCAACATGAATATACAATTCAAATCCTTACCTACATTTAAGTAGCATCTACACTGTTCAAATCCACTGATTTTCTACCATAAACTTATTTTTATGACCAACTAAGAGGGTGTTTGACTAAGCTCAATTTTAGACATACTTATATCTTGCTCCAACATTTTATAAGATATTTCAAGAACTTGTAACGTCGCAAGATCAAACTTATAAATTGTTTTAAGAAGCTTATTAGCACGGCCAAACACCCTTTAAATCACTTCCATTTCGGCCACAGATAATATTACAAATAATTTAAAGGAAATAATGCTCATGCATTTAAAAAAGAGCTCATATTATATATGTATGTACGTATGTATGTACCTAGGAAATTTGTTGTTCTTGACTGCTTTCTGGCCGTATTTCCGCCATCGATAACCATCATCAAGAATATCAACCTGGCTTCTTGTCTGAAACGCGAATCTGGGCTTTCTGACTTTCTTCTCGCTCTTCTTATTCTCGCTCCTAACACCAGATATTTTCATCCCATCACAGTTTTCCTCAGACAATAACCTCTCTGCTGCTATCTTATAAGGTTTTTCAGCCACGTAGGATCTCGCTTGTGATGCACCAAAATCAATACGATTCTCTCTCTTACATCCCATATCAAAACCCTCCAAATTTCCGCTCTTGTACAACATGTCCGGATAGAGAGAGGAAGCTGTGGGAATTCGGACCGACGAATTGAGAAAGAGTTTAGAAGCGTGATCCTCCATTTTGCAGAGATTTAGAGAAGAGATGTGTTTATTTTGAAGAGGAATAACGAAGGTTGAGAGGGGAAAATATGGAACAAGGTGTGGTCCAAATATGAAAAAATAGGGCGGCTTGAAAGCCAACAAACAATTATATAAGCATGAATAGTAGTAGGCCTACGTACAGTGAAACCCTAGGCAAATACTCCGAGGTGTACGTACGTATAGGGCGGATGTCTTTGTTGGGTGGAGTCGTATCCTCTCTTACATAGTTATGCAATCAAGGGCTGATGTGAGCTGCCATATATGCTCCACGGACCATTCTATGTTGAGTTCTTTATTTTATTTCGATTTGGACCCTTTGTTACGTATACGAAACATTTTGTAATATTTAATGGTGATTGTTATGTATCAAGAAAATCTGAGATCTACAAAATTAATCATACCATTCTTTTGAATTACTATAAATACAATGTTGGTAGATTTCGTACTTTCCCCGATACCTGAATATTATATAGATACAACATGATATATCCTGTATAAAAGGTGAAATAATGTAGAAATAGATATAAAGTATAACGTACAATCAATCTAGAAGGTTTAAAGTTCAAAGTTAAAACAAAGGCGTGTTGATTGATTATGCAAACAAGTCAATCTGATCATGATAAAAAAATGCAAAACAACAGAAGTACAATATATAGTTACATATTATGCCCCAAGTAAGTAGTAGTTTTTGTTAACAAAACTAACTTTGGGACCTTAATTTCACAGAATACCATCTAAGTAATTAAATATAATATATATATACAGAGACGTGATAAAATGAACTAAACTTTATATCTAAATCAAGACCGAATATGGACCGTAAGATTTAAACATCTAACGAACAGAATTAAGCCATGTGGCAACAAATTTTAATAACTTATAAGAGACGAGTATTTTGATCTACGGAAAAAAATTCAAAAAATACTGAAACAATAACAAATAAATTCCAAAAATACGGAAACATAATTAACAATCAACATATATATAATACACTATGTTTAATATTGGATAACACTATGTTGATTTTTGGTTAACACTATATTGATTTTTCCACTATACTGTATTATATATGTTGATTGTTAATATAACGTTTGTATCCTTACTGGTTTTCGAAAATCCATATGTTGATCATTGTAAGTATATATACTGATTTATGCAAAGTATGTATACTGATAATAAAATCATGACATGTAGATATAGATAAATATCTTCACGAATAGATAATACATTATGTTGATTATTGGATAACATTATGTTGATTGGTTAACATTATGCTGACTTTGTCGACTTTGTCACTATATTGTATTATATATGCTAATTGATATTGTTTGTGTATCATATTTGCATGGTTAACGCTATGTTGAAAATTGACTAATACTATAATGATTTTTGGATAACAATATGCTGATTTTTCCAATATGTTGTATTATATATGTTGATTGTTATTGTTTGTTTATTATATATGCTTGGTGAACGCTGTTTTGAAAATTGACTAACACTATTTTGATCTTTGGTTAACATTATGCTGATTTTTCCATTATGTTGTATTATATATGCCGATTGTTATTATTTGTATATTATATATGCTTGGTTAACGCTATGCTGAAAATTGACTAACACTATGCTGATTTTTGGTTAATATTATGTTGATTTTTCCACTATGTTAGATTATACATGTTGATTGTTAATATAACGTTTGTATTCTTATCATGATTGTCGAAAATCCATATGCTGATCATTGTAAGCATATATATATACTTATTTTCATAAAGGATGTATGTTGATCATAAAATCACGCCACGTATGTAGAGATAAATATCTTCACGAATATTACTAGATTTTTCCATATCCGAAAATATCCTTATGATGAAATGATGAACAAATTATGTTGATTTATTTTTAATTAGATCTCGGCCTTGAATTTTTTGATTCAATAGGAGATAATTAGTCTTAGTTCTGTAATTAGGGAGGGTTTTACTTTAATGCGTCTCTATATATATAGATATAAATTAATATATCTAGGCACCGGGTAAATTTGAAGCGTCTTTGGACCCGAACACGTCAGATAAGACCAAAGTTAAGGTCGGAAAAAAGTTAGACATAATTTTGTCTAGACGCATGAGAAAAGTTGCGAGGTTTGGAGAAAATGGTGGCGGCGTCATCGTCTTAAAAAAACTACCATTATCTGCGCAGCTGATTTAATTTGAAGATTTTTCCAAATGGTCAAAGTTCTTTTATTACGGTCCTTTATTTTATTTTGGGATATGTACATCTAAGAATTATTATTGTACAACTATAGAGATCAATAGAAAAGATGAATATTCTTTCTGCATCACATCCACAAGATCTTCTATTTCATTATTTTTTTTGTCTCTCATTATATTTACGTATCTCACTGTTAATTTTTTAATATTTTTTAATCATTTACTTTCTAAATTCCAATTTCTAGTACTTACTTTTAATTTTACAATTATACTTTTAATTTTACAATTATTAACTAACGTTCACTAGTTCAAGTAGAATTGATAGTTATTTTTAATTAGTAATTGGTTATAAGAATTGATTATTTCAAAATTAAGGTATATAATTTTATAACATTTCTAGTAAAAAAATACTAATTAGAATTAATTAATTATATTAATTTCATATTTTTGACAAATATCATTAAATAGTTTAAATTAGAAGTGGAACACATAAAATAGTGGGATTGGGTAGGCCTGATTATTCGGTCGGTTCGGTTAATAACCGAACCAACAAGTCGGTTAACCGACTTCGTGGAGTACCGAATTCACTAACCGTAACCGAAACCGAAACCGAATTGAGTTCGGTTAACCTACTAACCGATCGGTTATAACCGATCGGTTAGTCGGTTAACCGACTAACCGAATTGAATTTTTAATTCAATTAGTGTATTAATTTTATGTCTAT
>JAYDZE010330597.1:0-18109 GCA_034509125.1 Monilaria moniliformis | reverse complement strand
CTTGAATTGTAATATGTTATTTATTTTATTATAAAAAACATATTTGAGTATTATATTTAAAAAAATTATTTTTTTCCCGCCCCCTCTGGATCCGCCACTGGATCCGCCACTGCCAAGGATAATTCAAAAGTTACAAATGTGGCATGGAATATAAATTTTGACAGTCAACTCATCTTTTCGAACGTCAAAAATTATTTTTCATGTCGTATTATAGCAATTAAAAAAATATTTTTATATATTTCAAGTTAATGTGATACCATCTTCATAATTAGAATTTAGACACAAAAATGGGATCATAAATTATAATTAATCTACAATATAAGATTCCAAGTTATACCCAAAAAAAAAAGTAAATGATGGATGTCAAAATATAAAATTTCTTAACTATCAATTAACCAATGTAAATATGTTTAGGAATGTGTAGTATATAATTTAACATAATATGGGCCCATGATTAGTGCTTCAAATTTATGATTAAGCTGAATACTAAATATTTGTTTTTCGAGGATTGTGTACATCCTTTTAATTAAACTAAACTAACGTGGCCAGAGATCCAGTGACTTTGATGCAGTCGGCTGCTCGTTGTAATTTAATTAATTTAAAATTTATGGGAACAGTTTCGGATATATAATATTCTAGCTACAAGTTATTCATTCTGTAACCAATTAACATCTAAACATATGACTTTTTGGATCTAATATTCTTCTTCACGTCAAAAGTCTTAAACTCGAATAACAATGATATTTCATAAGTCGACTCTTTATATTTAGTTTTTAGATATGATTTACTTATTTCGTGTAATTTGCATGCTATTATACGAGAACATGATTTAATGAATGTGTAGTTCGAATAATGACGTGGATTATCCTCATCACAAAAAGAATCTATCTTGCCAATTTTCCAATATTGGTGACTGGTGAGATATAGGCCAATAGAAACATGATGGTGCTTCCATACTTAGAAAGAATATATATTAATTAAAATATGAGGATGAAAATGCAAGAAAATGGAGTAACCATAAGATATCATTAGGGACCAAAAGATATGGATATATGTGGAACCAAAAAGATTTCAATTCACTTTATGTGGCTTATGATAATTATTAGATTTAAGAATAAGAATATATATAATATTTCTTCCAGAAGCCCCTATCTAGATAATTGCTAGATACTCAAAATTATAAAATTTACGCTACGATTTTCTAATTTTCCTCAAAGAATCTAGAACGTTCTCCTGAAATTCTCGTTTATTTATTGAGGGATGTTTTTTTATGTTTTAAGTATCAATGAAAAAAATTCAAAAAAATATCCAAAGAATTTCATCAAGTACATTTCTTATTATTGTGTGAATTGTGTGTTTGTCTCTCTATGTGTGTTACCTTCATTTGGCTTCATTTCATTATATAACTAATGTTAATAAATGATAAATATAAATATATAACATTATGTGACACATGTATGGTGTAAGTAATAGATAAGATATAAGAATGAATAATATAGACACAATTAGTAATAAAAGGTATCGCAATCTTACACTCGCCCTGTCATATTTATAAGAGTTTCAAGAAAATAGAAAATGTGACTACATGTTTTACATATGTATATTATTCCATCGACTCACCAAAAATAATATTAATGCTCTTATATATACACGTGTAACATATGCATATACTAGAGATAATCGAATAGGCAAGCAATAAAAATTTAAGTGACAAAATAGTTTAATTATACATTTTGTGGAAAAGTTTTTATGTTACTCATGTTATGCCGGAAAATGTTTTATGATTTGCATTATACGCAGGCGAAGCTGCTTTATGCTTACGAAGGGCAAATGTGTTCTCTCAAAATTTCAACACCCGATAAAAAATCTCATAATATATCTTATTTATTATTAATTATTACCAATTACTCTTTTTAATTTAGTAATTTATCTTATTTATCATTAATTATTACCAACTATCCTTCTTAATTTATTTTATGAAAAAAATCTAATATTTTTAAAAGAAAATTTTCACCCCATATAATTTTCTGGCTCTGCCATTCGTGACACGTATAGCAAAAGATATAAAGATGAATGTAGCACCTCTATAGAACTTATCAATTATCCATATTTTATTTTTTGTATATACCCTGCAGGCTGCTGATTTTCATATTTCTCAAAAGGCGGTGAAATTTGTTTCACTTGAATTTAATTTTTTATATTATATTGAATTACATATTTTATTTTTCAACATTAATATATGTTGGGAATGACGTTTGACATTGTTCTCACTTATCTAAACTTTAAATAGCGTTGGTTTAATTTATTTTGCATGACGTTAAGCGGTTGTGATGGTTTGAACCTTTAGCAAGATGACAAACTAATATTCTAAATATTATGAATGCTTATTGTGGATTTATTTCTGTTTTAATAAATTGGATATCCTTTTAAAAAAAATCATTTCCGTATTCGTGCGTACGAGGGTGTAAATTCTCACACGACACTCCACTCAATTTCATTTATTTTATTCCAATTTCTTATTTGTACTTCATATGCAACTTTTATTATTATTATTTGCACTTTTTAATTGCAACTCCTTAAAATTTAATTTATTTAATCGTGTTTATCGATTGTACTATACTAAGCTTGATGATACCACTTCTAAAATAAGCTTGATAATATCAAATTCCAGTTATAATATCCACTTTTACAAACAAAAAAAATTACACGTAAGTCGTAATATCAAATTCTTTAAATCGTCTAGCTTTTCTATATATATATATAATCTTACATAATCTCGCTAGTTGGTGGAAGAAGTGAGTTCATGACCGACAGTGTCGAATTCTTGATTAATACATATTTAATCAAGCACGTTTCACAAATAGAGTTGCATACATACATACAGGGCAAGATCAATAATATAGTCGGCGGAACGAGTGAGCTCATAACCGATAATAACGTAAATTTGGATCTTGATTAATACATTTTTAATCAAGCACGTTTCAAAAATAGAGTTGCATACGTACATACGGGGCAAGATCGGTAATATAGTCGGCGGAACGGGTGAGCTCATAACCAATAATGTCGTGAATTTGAATCTTGATTAATACAATTTTAATCAAGCACGTTTCACAAAAAAAGCTATATACGTACAAAATAGGGCAGAATCAGTAATATAGTCGGTGGAACAAGTAACCTCATTACCGATAATATTATAAATCTAATTTTTTATTAATACATTTTTTAACGAGCACATTTCATAAAAAAACTAATTGTGTACGTACAGGGCATGATTAGTAATCAGAGTATACCAATAATAGCAACTATCGACTTATCTTCACGAGCAATAAATAACATACAAAATAATTAGATAATTTTGGGGAAGTCCTCACTTAGGAAAGAGAACTGGGGATTGAACTTATTCCACTCACTCATGTAAGGATCAATATCATACTTCTTACTAATAGTTAAATTATTTAATTTATTAGTGAAGAGATTATATCGTCATATGTGTCCGATCATAAAATAAGCTGCAAAGGAAATTAATATATAAAACAAGATAAAATATAAATAATAATTTCCCTATCCGAAAAAACAGTACTCTTTAATTCTACTAAAAATATTAAGACCGACTTTGTGTGTGTGTGTGTGTGTGTGTGTGTGTGTGTGTGTGTGTATATATCCTTTAATTAATTTCGTATCAAAGGTATAAATTCTGTGATAAAAAAAAAAAAAATTCAACGAAATTCATATCGCTTGAAGAAGTTCATTTATCATTTTATTGACAGCAAAAAACAAATCATAACATTGCTCTTAAAAAAGCCATTATATAGCATAATTTCCTAATATTTCATTATCAATAAATTCGCGAAAAGATATGAAATTAATGCCGCATTAAGATTTTCTAATATTGTTGGAAACTTTCGGTAATCTCTATTTCTAATTTAATTTTGTGGCTCTAATATTTTTCACCAAAAAGTTAGGTACAAGAGATATAAATGAAACATTTAAGCTCGGAGCTTGGCTTCACGAAAATAGTCGGCACCTCCTAATTTAGTTCGTTAATAAATATTTGCAAGAGTTTTCTCTAAAAATATTCACAAGAGTTATATGATTCATAAGTTTATCTATATCTTATGAATAATCTTTCAAATAAAAAAGATCAAGAAAAAAATAAATATACAAAGACTGCTTAAGCTTTACTAATATATTCTATCAGTGTCAATTATATGGATTGATTTGAGTTTTCACAAGAACTAAAAAAAATAATTAGGGATGGAAATTATATAATAAACTTCTTAGTATATGCCCATATTTATCTTGATAATCAATTAATGCTAAAAAGTTAATCAAAAAATATATTTAGTTTATTAGTAAATGAGTTAAAAATATAACTTTTTATGAAAACAAGCCTATATATTTGACATCAGAAAAGAGGAGGAAAAAAAACAAGTATATATAGAGGGTCTATATGTTGCTCACAATTTATGAGCACCGTTGGCATTTAATCTACGTCAAGTATTTTATTTATATTTTTTAATATTATTTTTATTCTAGTACCTAATAATCAAATTAATACACAATATAATAAATCAAGCATCTCTTTTTATAATAGCTATAATTTCTTAATTTCGATAATAATTTATGCAATATAAGAATAAAATAATAATATTAAAAAGAAAGAAGAAAAATGTTGACGTTGAACATCAACGGTGCTTGCAAAATGAGCCATATATATATATATATATATATTAATGAGATATAAATCCAATGGAATTATAATAAATGAATCGTGACTACATCCAAAACATGACACCGTAAGAACTGAATTTTTCTAAATAATATCAATCTACAGTTCATACTCTGTTCTCCTACGCAATATAGTCTATACATTATATATATAAATATCAAATAACAAATTTTAAAATTTTGTGGAAGCTTATCCTACATTTCATCAGCAATACCTAAATGTTGCGTCACTAGTTAATAAATTTAATCAAGTTAAGTATTATGGAATCAGATATTTATCTGCCATAGTTTGAATCAATCATTTAATCATTTAAATTAATCAATCCAAATATTTGACTTATCTATTTGCGAATGTGAAAGGGGCTGATGCAAGAAAGCATGGACAATCTCTTTTTTTTTTTACCCAAATAAATTAAAATTTTAATGGCAGGTAAGTAGTTAGATCTGTCTAAGTTGTATATCTATCTATTGTCTGAATTAGAGATTATTTCATAGTAAGATTTGGGTTCATACCTAACTTTGTTTGGTAGTTACTTTTTATAAGTAAATCAAGTTTTAATAAATTAAATGACATTGTAGTGATCTGATTAGTAGAATAGACGATCTCATTGTTGAAATATTATGAATTATGACCACTTTATTGGTCGATTACCAAGACACATTGAAGAAATTAGGAGTCATACATAAAATTTAAATTTAATTACTAATAAAGCAGTTTTGAACACTAGATTTTTCTATTATAAATAAAAGATTATACTATTTGGTATCGCTGAAGGGACACGATTAAATATGATATGATATTCAATTTTTGTTTGATTGTAAATCAATGCTCGTTGTTCCCAACATGAACTATACAATTCTTTAAATACTATATTTTTTTTATTTAGGGCAGTCGGTGCTTGGGAAGAATATTTTATGTTATTCTATTCTTTTTCTTCTTTTATGTTCGAGAAGAAGATTACGTGATAAAAACAATTAATAAAAATAAAAAAAGTATGTCACTAAAATACAAGGTTTATGATATATGAAATTTATGGGAACTTCGGAAAATTTTCTATATCCAACCAGGTATGCATTTAAAGGATTCAATTATTAGAATTTCGAGATTTCTAAAGTTAGAAATATAAAAGAACTATCTAACAAATATTTTCTTGAACAATTGCAATCTTTTATTTCTATTTCTAAATAAAAAATTTCGTTTTACTTTCATACTTTATGGTGGTGTAGTTGTTCCGCCTGTGTGTGGAGTTGTTTGTTTCGTCTGATGTAGTTGTCTCGCCTGTGTGCAGTGTAGTGGTCTCGTCCTCGTGTGATATATTGCTTTAATTGTTATGATCTAAACCACTTGTAATTTAAAAAAAAAACAAAAAAAAAAATAGATTGAATCATTAGAATTTCGAGATTTCTAAAGTTAGAAATACAAAAGAACTACCAAACAAATATTTTCTTGAACAATTGCAATCTTTTATTCCTACTTCTAAATAAGAATTTTCGTTTTACTTTCTCTGATCTCAAGGTTAAAACGACAGCATATTACAATCAACAATACTAATGAAGTTAAATGATTTTTTGTTTATTAAATAAAATTAATAAAACTCCATTTAAAGATGAGATAGAAATAAGTATAATACCACAATTTCTAAACTTCCAACTCTTGGGACACACAACAAACAACTGACCATTACAAAAAGTTGATATCAATATAATTAACTCAGTAAATATGATTTTTTTAAACAAATACAAAAAATACATGACAATTGAGAATAAATTCACCATAATTTGCTATTAGTCAGGCAAATTATACATAAAAAAGGTTGATTATTACGGGTTGTTTAATTTAGTGGAAAATGTCATGTCATTTGATACCAAATTAAGTAGTGCCAAAACAATGGGACTCCAATTAAGATTGACATTTATTGTTGGTAAGAAGATTTAGACTTCTAGTCCTTTCTAGAAACTTAGTAAATTAGTCTACTGGTTCAAGAATCTAACCTAGGGAAGGAACTAATTGAATCTTCAAAATAGAAGAGTTATGCCAATTTATTTAAAAAAATAAAAGTATTTATTAAAATCTCATGAGAATTCCTATGCAATTTTTTTCATTGATGATATAATCTTTTTTATTATTTAATTAGACTAGTTTGAATTTCATTGGATTAGCAAGCACGCAAAAGTTAGGAATATTTTACTAATTTTATTAATAAAAAAATAAAAGTATGATTGGTTTTGGACATAAAATGTGAACAGAAGTCTATAATGATTTTTATTATAAAGTAATAATTATTTCTATTTTGTTAAAACAAATATGTTTGAAGAGAGAGTTTTGGGCTAATCCAATAAATTAAATCCTTAGCCTCCAATATTCAATTAGCCCATATTTATTATTAGCCGTTTAACACAACCGCCCAAGCCCATATGAAAGCGCAACAGCTAAACCGAAAATGGAAGTAGTTTATATCAAAATTAAAGGCCCATTTTCTAGAAAATAAATAAAATAGAGGCCCATTTAACCACTCTTTAGATTCTAAATGGACCTTTTGTAAGCTAGGAAGGATTAAGCATCTTAAATATTAAAAAAAAAAAAAAATCTTTTTTTAGTGAAGATTAGATTGTGCTAGATTATATATGATTTTGTGGAATAGGCTTAAATATATGATTGAGAAATTGTCTCACGAATAACAAAAAAAATCTTACACTCGTATGCATATAGTAAAATTATGGCGATTTTTTATATATAGAAGTGCATTCAACCGATAATAATATTTTAATGTAGAATTAGGATTAAATATCAGTCTTAGAATTTGAAGATTACATGGCTAAGATTCATGTTATGTGGCAGTCTTAGGACTTCTACATTACACGATTAAGGATAATTTTGTAAATTAATGTAAAATCAGTTATGGAAATCGCGTGATTCCCACGAGATATGGCGTGATACCTGCAATTTGTGTTATGCTGGTGTAAATTCAATGTTATGTTGAAGTATATTTTGTCGAATTCTTTGTTTCATGGGGTTAATATACTTGCATTGTGCTGGAGTAAATTTAATGTTATGCTAATATAAATTCAATATTATATTAGATAATAAATTCAATGTTATATTGATACGTATTTTTGAATTTATTTATGTCGCCAATGAAATCTAGCAACTACCCTTTATTATAGCGGGGTTAATATAATTTTAGCCCCTATAATAATATTCCGATGAAGCTATAATGGTGTGTGTGTGTGTGTGTATATATCTCAAACGTGAAAGAGATGAAGAAACACCTAACTGCTGTAGTTTGAAATTAGTAGTGATATGCTAAATGTTTGAGGGATTAAAAACACAAGCATTTCTTCTTTAATAAAAGATGAAGAAGAAAATAAGCATTAAACTTTTTACTCATAATTATCAACTAATTAGCATGGTGTGACGATGCGGCGTGATATTACTATCGAATAGGTCATGAATGTTATATAAGCAATAATGTATGAGTTTAATGAACTGTTCTAGCAACTCCAATTAATAATTTCAACAAAGCTAGCGATAACAAATATCAAGTGATTGAATGGTAGGTGGGGCTAGTTATGCAGAATGGACAATGAATCAAGATTGTCCCTGAAAAGGTATGAACCCCCAACCCTTAGCGCGGTCCTGCAAAAAAAGACAACGAACCAAGTTAGCCCTCACAACGATTCCTACACAATAAGTTAAAATTATCCATCAAAAAGTAGAGCTACGAACCCCCACCCTTAGACCGGTCCTGCAGAAAGGACAATAAGTCTAATAATCCTTGAAAAGAAAAGAAACATAGGCATATTTATATTGATCAGATCCAACAAGTTGTCTTTATTTAATTTTACGATCGAGGCATGAAGAATTGTATACATCGTATAACTGATTTTGTGCATGCTCAAATTAATGTTACCGATAAGAAGTTTCATTGATTTGATAGGTAACAATTTATGTCTATCAAAAAGATAAATTCTTCTTTCCAAATTTGCGTTTGTTTCATTTCAAGTGCCAATAATATATGCACGATACAAGAGTCATTTATCTTATTTCATTATTTTTTATTACATACAAATGATTTAACTCATTACTTATAGAAATATACGACTAAACATGAATAGTTTTGTCCTGATTTTTGAATCATTACCTTAGTTTGAATTTATGATTCATTTAATTGGTACATTGCATGTTACAAAGTTCTTTTATATTCATACGACCAAAAAACGTGTAAATGTTGTGACAATGAATAGAAATGGAGGCGCCTAACTCAAAGTGTGAACAAAGGCAAACTATAATTCATAATGAAGCCTTGAATGTGGATGCTATTGTGTCTCTAAAAAAAATATGGATGATATTGATACATGTTTATTGTGATATAAACTAAATGTCAGTTTTGTCTAAAATCCAGCCTCATATTCAATGACACATTTATAATTTACTAACAACGTATAAGATTGACGTTCGAATCATGAGCTATTTCAAAAATATTAAAAATTTCCAACTGTCAAAAGACAAAATTTCCCTCTTCTCCTTCGTTTTGTCTCTTTGAGGTGCTAATACATATCATATGAAGGATTCAAACAAATAGATCACTAAGAATTTTAAATAATATGTTCAATAATCAAATAATCAAACTAGCATATCAAGAATTCAAACCTAGTATATTACAAAGAATTTCAAATATATGCTCAATAATCCAACTAGCACAAAGTAAATCAGATATCCACGTAAAATGGACCTACAAAACAACACACACACACGTTTGATGAATAGTGAAAGGGCAATAGGTCAATTTCCTAAAGAGTGAAGGGCAATTTCGTAACACTACAAGTTCCAGCGCAACAAGAAAGAGCAGCCTATTAATATTATCAACATCATTAATCCCCCAATTTCTGTTCCAGCATTTCCACCCTTATAACACTCACAAATCGCAGCGCAGGGTTTTCTATCTCCTCCACTTCTCTCTCTTCTTCTGAGCGATGTTCTTGAGCCCTCTCTTTCTCTCACACAACTCCTATATCAGCATTATGCTCCACACCACTTTCTTCCGCCACAGGCTTTAAATTTCTCATCGCACATCAACCTTAAATGCATCTTCATCTTCTCCCCTAAAATTCACATTTGTTTTCCAGCAAAAAGGAAACATGGAAAGCTCCGCAGCTTTCGACGATTCTCTGTTGAATGGTGAAAGAAACGCCCGCGATTCTATCTGGATCGCAAATTCTTCCACAAATTTTCATGGTAATCTCAAATTACACTGTAATTCGTGAGAAATTTGATTGCAATTGCTGTTCTAGGTTTCCATATGTCTAATTTCAATCAGTCAATTCCGAATGTTTCAGCTATGGTGAACTTCGAGCAAGCGCGAGGAGAGAGAAGCAGCCGGTCAAGGCAATCCGATTGCGGAGCGGAGAACTGCGACGACGAGTTCGAGAGCTGCTTCCACCACCCGCCGGAGAAGAAGCGGAGGCTGACGGCGGAGCAGGTTCAGTTCCTAGAGAAGAGCTTCGCCGTGGAGAACAAGCTCGAACCGGATCGGAAATCCGAGCTGGCCAAAAAGCTCGGTTTACAGCCGAGGCAAGTCGCGATCTGGTTCCAAAACCGGCGAGCCCGGTCCAAGACCAAAGTTCTCGAGCGAGAATATGGTTCCCTGAAATCTTGCTACGACAAGCTCAAGTCCGATTACGACTCCCTTTCCTCAGACAATGAGAAGCTTAGAAACGAGGTATATGCAGTGTCCCAATTAGGATTTTAAAAATAAACTAGCAAAATTACATTTTTATATATAAAATACGACCAAATAATAATAATAACAATAAAATAATTGCCCAGAACTTGGATCCGCCTATGATTATCATCGTTGTCTAGTGGCAGACTCAAGTGGAGCTAACGGGGCTTAAGCCCCCATTAAACAAATGTTCTTTTAAAAATTTCTTTAAAATCATTAAATTATTGTAGTATTTTATGTGAATTATTATATAATACGGAGTAGCTTTTAGCGAACCCAAATGGCGCCAATAAGGGTCTAAACAAAAGTTTTTTTTAAATTATTAAATTATCAGGATATTTTGTGTAAATATTCTACAATAGTTATCATTGCCAAGTTTTTTAGTAAATAAATTGTTTTTCTGCATAAGCCTCTGTCTGTATTGCTGCTGTGCAGACGGACGGATGATACTTCATACACGCTCTCTTACTAAATATTATTATGCAGGTTTGTCTGCTGAGCGCGAAGCTGCTGGAGAAAGGAAATGACGGAATTATCCCTGTCGACGTCGCGCCCTGCAAGCAGGAGGATGCGTCGAGCTACTCGTCGCATGTGTTCGAGGCGGATCAGGCGTCGCATTTCGAGCAAGATGGTGAAGATGATGAGAGTCTTGTGCAAAGATTGTGTTTGCCTAAGCTTGAGAGTGAATACTATGACGATCATTTGCAGCCTAATTCTTGCAACCTTGGATTTCCTGTCCAAAATCAAGGAACATGGTTTTGGCAATGTTGATTTGGGGTTCATGAATGTATTTGATAATCTTGTAGATAAGGGCAAAGATGGAATAATGGAAGGTTTTAATTTATATTCTTCCAAGATTGTGGTATCTGTTTTAGCAGTTTCTGGTTGCAGTATTCTTGATGATCATGATTGAATTTGATTGGGAAATTAGGATTTTGGTTTCTCTTCTCATAATCAAGAGTTTCTACTTTATGAGGGAAAGAAAAACTCGGAACCCTTATTAATGCATAAAAAATCGAACAAGTAAAAGATTTTGCATGGAAAATAATAGTAAAATTGGAAGTCTGACATCATTTATTAACAGAATTATAAAATAATATACTTATTTAAGTATAAAATTTGTTCCCATTTATGACATTTATTTAGGATGGAGGGAGAAGTGGATGAATAAGAGTATCAGGCTCTAATCAGAGATGGAGGCAGCAGGGGGCAGTGGGGGCACTGACCCACCCTGCAAATTTTCTAAGGGTAATTTGATAATTTCAACATTTAATGTAAAAAATAAATTTCTGTAATTTAATTATTTTGGTATTTTGCAGTTAAGAAGAATAGCGCACGTCGCCTTGTGATACACGTTATTGAAAATAGAGGCCCCTCTTTATTATAGAAAAATCTTCATTTTCTCCTCTTTCTTCTTCTCTTTATTTTATTACCGTTGATAGAAATCCTCAAGTCCAAATTTAGTTGTTAGTGCTAATCGTGTTTAAATTTCTATATTTATTTCTCACCTAAAAATTGAATATAAAATTTAGAGTTCATTGCGGAGTATTTTAGTGGAAATTAATATTTGAATTCTGTAAAATAATATGCTTTACTTCGAATTTTGAAAAAAAAAAGAGCTTTGTAATATTGTATATTATCTCTTCAAAAAAATTATCTATTTATTTTAAACTTTATAATGATTGTCCTTCTATTTAGTGCACATTCTTAATAAGTCCCATTTTATATTGTAAATCAAGTTTTATTTTTGTATAATTTTGTAGTATATTTTTCTTTTTTCTATTTCTATAGCCTAGAATTTTCTTTTGTTCGCTTCTCTTGAGATTTGGGTTGATAATAATATTTTGGTTTAATAGATATTTGTGCAAACTTCATCAATATCAGTATTTAATTAGCATTTCAAAGCATGAATATATAACATATTTTGTCATCAAAAGTATTCTATTAAGCTATTTATATTTAGTACTAAGTTATAATTATCTTATCATATATATATAACGAATTTATCAAAATTGTATTTAGCTTATAAATTTATTTTTAAAATGATATATATAGACATTAGTTTTTATTTTTATATTATTATTAGTTGGACTCTCTGATTAGAAATTCTGACTACGTCACTAGCTCTAATTTGCCTTATTATGTCTGTACTATCAAGAAATTCATGCAAATCACAATAATAACTCTATATTTCATTCTTCATAAAATACAAAATTGAAAAATAATGTCGTGCTTTTATTTCACAACTCTAGAATGGAAAAGAATGGCCCCATGTAATTGAAATTCACAAATAGGAATCCCGACAAATTTGGAGGAAAAAAGGTGGCGCATAAAGTCAAAATATTACAATGTTTTACTTCATAGCAATGACTTTTGAGACTATACAGATGCTGACATTTTGTTGTTCACAATGTCGAAATATTAAAATCTATATAGATATATGAATATTTTGCTTAAATTTATTTCGATAAATTCAAAGTTGAGACAGGACAATATTGTTTGATGAAAATTTTGTTGACAATGCTGCCATTAAGTCTTAACTGATAATTAATTTTTAGTTAGTGCATGTGTGAGGCGCTGATTGGCGCAAATTCCAATGTTTATGTGAAGAATTTTCAATTAAGAATGTCGTTATTTGGAGTAATTTAAGATTTTTGGTAAGACTTTGTGCAACGTGTGGCAGAATTGCGTGACAGACGTCGCTTTTAATTTATTCGTTAAATGTTTGATTTGGACTTTGGTGATTGTAATGAAATCAAGAGTTAAATGCTAATCCCTCTAAAAATGAGACTTAATATTGCATTAAATACTGACGATTTCAAGTGGAGATACTCAATGACTTTATCTTGGATTCAAATTTCGTTTGCGTGCGATATATTTTCTCATCTTATGATAGTATAATGATTTTGTTTACGTGCATCGTAGTGGTCATGTCCTCATACGGTGAAGTGTTTTAATTATTATGATCAAAACTTCTTATAATTTTTTTTAAAAAAATTAAATGCTAAATAGGATCCTAATGCTTTTCCAAAGTTGAAATAGCTAGAACTTAAACTGTTAAAAATTATTTAAATTAGACCCTAAAATAAAATGTCACTCTGAACTTGTATTGGATTCTATATTTATACTTTTGTTTTGGTAAAATATGGGCTTTATAGTTAGGGGTGTCCAAATGGGTTCGGATAATCAGGTGTACCCGAAACCGAATCGGGATCGGGTTCGGGTGTTGTAATGTGAGTAATTTCGGGTATCGGGTTATCCGAACGGGTATCGGATATACCCGATACCCGATTAATACCCGATTTTAAGAGAATTCAATTAGGGGCTGGGTGGGCCTGGGGCTGGGCGGATCGCGGAGTGTGGAGGCGTGGAGGCTGGAGTAGTGGAGAGTGGAGAGTCTGGAGTGTGGAGTGGAGTGTGGTGGTGGTGGAGTCTGTGTGAGTCAGTGAGTGTGACTAAATTACATTTTTTTTTTAATTCTAGCAATAACAACATCCACCCGTCAATGCAAAATATATAACTTGAAGAAGAAAAATTCCAATTTTACATAGTCTCTTATGGATCTCAGTAAATACAACAAAAGGACGAATGACCTTTTTCTTTTATTCTACTTGGTTTTCGCCCTCTCCTTTTTGAGCAGATCATGAGCGCGGAACAGACTAAATTACAAGAAATTGGGAGAGGGGGAATTCAATCGGAGTGTAGATCGGGGTCAAGATCAGAGAGATCGGAGTGAGAAGAAGAAGAGGAGGAGATATAAGGGTTGTTGGGAAGGGGGAAGCAGAAGAAGGTCCAAATGCAGAAGGCGAGGCGGCGGAGATGCTGAAAGGGGAAGCAGAAGAGGAGGTTGAGAACTTGGTCGCCGCTCAGCCGCTCCGGATTGCACGCTATGTATTGGCACGCATTCGCCGACACCTTGGCCACCCCAGCGATTACTGGGCCGTTGAATACCATTTTGATCCGATTTCAATGGATGATGATGTTTTTCCTTTTCTTTCTTTTTTTTTTCTTTTCTTTTAACTTGATGGAAATTTAGGGCGAGAGAGAGAGAGGGACGAAGACCATTCAACCCATGTCTAGCCTAATCCTTTGATTTAGATATTTACTTTGTGCCGTATAATTAAGGTAACTAAGGTATAATCTATTATTAAATTTTGAATTGTGCCAATTTGATTATAGAAATTTTACTATTGAATTGTGACACCGTGTATAGAAGACGATCTATTATTTTGCTTCGAAAATAAATTGTATATGGTAATAATAATATTTTACTTTATTTTTTAAATAATTGTCTAAAAACCAATTAGTAAAATTGATATAAATTGGAAAATTTTGAATAAAATTGATGTGTAAATAAAGTGTGAATAGAATTGATACAATCATATTATTGTTAAGAGATAAAAAAAAAATTGATATAGTTCCAATCATATTATTTAAATAGATTCGATCGTTTATTATATTTATTTATAGCGGCGTGCGATCTAAGGACGGTACAAAAGTTAGTATTCAATGTAATAATCCCAAGTGTTTTTTCTAGCAAGATTGTAGAGCAATAAAAAAAATAAAGAAGTGCATATATACATAATTATAAGCTATGGGGAAGTGAAGGCGACATAAATGTTTATATAATGTTTGAATTAATGATGGACAAGTAGAAAAAATAAAAGAAATAATGAAGCAAGGGCATCTAGTTGAGTTGCTTGAGCTTTCTCCACAAGTATTGGCCGGTGGCCATGTCCGTGAAGAGTGACAAGGCATCTCCCATCCGAAATTTGGAAGGGCGGCGGCGGTGGTGGGTCTCATTGGCCTTCCACGCCAGGTAGGCCGCCAAGATTGCGGAGAAGAAGACCAAGATGAATCGCATGGGGCACATCTTGAAACAAAATAATTGAAATCAAAAAGGGATTTTACAATTACAAGAAGAGATGAGAGGGATTTATAGTATAGAGAAAGGAAAGTAAACGCGTTAGTGTGGGTATGGGTAGACCAACTCCATCTCTAAGAATGGGATGGTTGAGTTTAGTCAGACCTGGCTACCACTTGCTCTTGTTGAATATGTCTCTACGACACGATCAATTACAAAGTCAATTTTCTCATCTCTTCCGATTCACAATTACCAACATTTGAGCCGAGGCCCAATTTGTTTAATACTAGGAAAGAAGCGCAGCATCCTCTTGTCCAAAGCCCAGATGTAATGGGCGGCGACAAGTGAATTATCGCGTCGCTCGACTCGCACCAACTCTATGGTTACAATGCCTTTTTGTTGGCCCCTGAAAAAGCTCTTGAAATGTATAAATTCTTGTTTATTTTTTCTTTTTCTTATGGTTCCAAACAAAGAAGAACGTAAAGCTTTTTCTTCACTTTAGGTATTTCATATTGCATCAATTTCTACCAATTATAATCCAAAAGGCAAGGCACGTCCACTACTGTTACTCGATTTGATTATCGAAAGCTACCTATTTAATCAACCCACAAGAAAAAAGTAGGGAAAAATATACATATATAATGGGAAAATCACAAATTAGGTGGCATGGAAATGGGGCTTTCGTGAATTTGGTCCGTGACTCGCGACGGTCCCATTTTATGCTAAAATGGTCCGGTCATCAGATAACTGCCATAATTTAATCGCATTAACGTAGGTCTTTTAAAGGGGGATGGATATTCACAATTATAGAGAAACTAAAATAAAAAAATATTAAAGGGTTACTATTATATCGCGTATTATTTATTTAAAAAATAGAGATTCTGTGGTTCATGAAGATTTGTTAATCATTTTGCATGTATAACTAGGAGTGAGCAAAATACTCAAAATCCGAACTGAATCAAACCGAAATTTTAAATTTGGTTTTTTTTTGGATATCGGTGTGGTTCGGTTTTAATTTTTGGCGAATTTTGGTTTTTCGGTTCGATGTGATTCGGATATACTATAAACCGAAAAAACCTGAAAAACCTAATTTATATCTAATAATAACTAAATATATGTATATATATTTATATTTTTACACATATATATATATATATATAATAAATATATATACATATATTTTTTGGATTTTCAATTTTTTAGATATTTTTATGAAATTTCGGTTTTTTCGGTTCGGATCGGTATTCATAGTTCGGATTTCGGTATTTCAGATTCAGTTTTTCGGGTGATTTGATTCGGTTCGATTTAAAAAAAAAATTTAATCAATTTTTCAGTTCGATTCAGTTTGGGCAAAAAACCAAACCAAAAATTGATTGCTCACTCTTACATACAACCCACATGATCAACTTTGGGCGGAGGATAAAGGGGTGTGGAGACAAAATATTATAAATGCAGAAACTAACGGATTCTAATTCTGACAGTGACAACAATATAATGTGTGGATGTAGTAATGTATGTTAAGTTGAAAAAAATAGAATCATAACTTATTAAAGGGACTCTATTTGATGGTTGCAAAGTTGGAGTCCAAAGATTCCGAGGAGGATAGATTCCATATAAGTAAAGATTCTGTAGAGCAGCATTCATTATCGATCGCATTCTTTGGGAGGATAAATCATAAATGTGTGGGTGCATGCCAACTTTTTGTTTAGTTTTTTAATTAATTTGAGCCTTTAACCTCATGATTATATTCGGATTAATTTCATCATATATATGTACAATAGTTTTTTGGGGAATATATGCTAAATGTAACTTATAAGAAAACACTGTATTCGGTATGGAATATATATATATATATATGTAGGGATGTATTCAAATTATAACTACTTTTTAATGCATAACGCAGACCAAAGCCTAACCATCTGATTATTCGATCTAACGGTTAAAACTGTGACATGTGTAAAATAATTTTTAATATAATAATTGAAGAAAGGGTTTTTTCGTCAAATCAATTTTCCCCTAATTTCGTGCACCTCCTTAGTAGCCGTTTTTTTAGGGAAGTTGTTTAGTTAGGATAATTATTTGAGTATTTGGCAATTCTGAAATCTGTAATAAACTATCATCTTTCACCATTAAAGTACCCAAACTGTTAAAAGTTTGGTAACTTTATCATTCGTGCCGAATGCGAATTTAGGTGTGGTGGTTAGATTAGAGAAGTTGAGCATAAATTGTTTGTCGTTCTCTGCCACAAATAGGCAGATGCGTTGATGGAGTTTCCTATCCATATATTTTGACATTGGGAATTCAATTTGGGAGGGACGTTGGTTGATAACAGACTAAGCTGATCTATGATTTTGATGGATCCATCGGTCGAGAGTCAATTGACTTTTGCAAAATTTAGAGCATCTACAATGGCTGCGATTTTGCCCTTCCCGGAGGACATCCGCAGTGGCCAACACCATTGCGGGATCTTGGGCTGCTGATTTTTGCCACAATAGCGGCTCGCAAGCCTTATTTTGCCGCTGACTTTGGTTGTCAGTTTTTTTTTTTCTCTTTTTCCGATTTGTTTGGTTTTCTTATATATATTACTGTATTAAATTGATACACATGAGAGGGTGTTGCGTAGTGGTACAAGGGGGAGTTTTACTAGCAAAATTCTTGATTTGGGCTATTCTAGAAAAAAGGTTCCCGAAATGGGAACCTTTTTTTTTCTCTTCCGAAAATGGGTAAGACGCATTCCCGAAATGCGTCTTCACTTAAATGAAGACGCATTAGGCGAATGCGTCTTTCACTTAAA
>JAYDZE010330486.1:0-18109 GCA_034509125.1 Monilaria moniliformis | reverse complement strand
ACGGCCAGTTGCACTGTCTTCTTGTCGTGTCTCGTCACCAAAACCAAGAGCTTTCATCACTGTTAATAAAAAAAAAAAAAATGAAAGTAAGTAAATAGATTGTATATGAAACTAAGTAAATGTTACTATATACGGTACCTTATCAAATTAGAAATTTAGGATTAGTGTTAACCGGTACCCGGTTCGGTACCGGCTACCCGGGTACCGGAATTATAATTGAGGGGCGATAATAATTAAAAAATTAGATAACACTAGCCGTTTGGCTTCTAACGGATTTATATGATTTTTTTTATAAACTTCGTTTTTTGAAATGTAAAAATAATTAAATAAGCGTCACGTTTGCGAGTGAGCGAAATTCACGTCTTGATTGGTTGACGCGGAGGGGGGGGCCATGGCGAGCTGTCCCTTCATTTTTCCCCAACTCGGGTGTCCCGTCTCTTCAACACATCCACAAAGCATCTCGCGTTGGTCTCTCTGGCGGGACGGGCTGTGAAACCCACGTCGTAGGTGCCCTTAAATCTTAGTAATCACCCTTCACTATCGCGTCACGCCACAGCTTCTCTCACTTTATTTGAAGGGTACTAGTGATAATAAAACAGAAACTTAAACCACTGAAAGTCTTCTAATCTTCCTGCTTCATACTTCGAATTCTCAGCACAAAAAGGTATTGTATTTTCTTAGGGCTTTGGTTTTCCCAGTCAATTCCTAGGTTCATCTTGGATGCTGACGCCACAAGCTACTCCTTTTGTTTCTGGCAATCGAGCCAATTTAGTTTTTGTGAAGTTTTATAGTAGAATTTGATATCTTAAATCATAGTAATTTCTGTTGTTGTGTGTCTGTGGGCTTTTCTTTTTTCTTTAAAAAAACATTGTTCATCATGTGAAGTGCGATTGTAGAGAATGAAGTAAATCAAGTATTTGACATTTCCTTGAGAGCTGAGTGAAAGAAAGACATGCCGCTTCTTTTTGATACTTTGCTTGAGCAATTTACTACTTCTGTTCGAGTTGTGGGTAACTTTATTCTAATTTTTCAGCTACAGGTATTTTGCTGCATTTTGCGCTGATCTGATTACCGAGCTCATGCTAAGTTGAAGCTGAAAATAAAGTTTCAAATGGGATTCTAAGGTGGTGGTTGCAGTTGTGGAAGATAGAATATATAAACAAGTTGATTTGAGAGTTTATAGGGATGATTCTTTCTGCACTTTTAACTTCAGTGGGGATAAACACAGCGCTGTGTTTCCTTTTTCTCATTCTCTACACTATATTGAGAAAACAGCCTAGTAATATTGATCTATATTTACCGCGCTTGGTTGCTCAAGGGAATCTTCGAGAAGACAATGTATCTGGTGTGAGAAAGTTCTTATATTCTTTCAGTTGGGTGAAAAGAGCATGGGAGGCTACTGAAGCTGAGCTTTTAGAAAATTCTGGATTGGATGCTGTGGTGTTCATGCGCATTTTCGTATTTGGGTGAGTGAAATGTAAACTTCTTGTAAAATTTTGGGATCTATGACAGAGAATGAAATGTCATCTTTTGTAGAACATAGTGCTGGTTTCTAGGTGGTTAAGTTCAGTTCTAAATTTGCGAAATTTTGTTTGAATTATGTCTTGTTTTGCGTGTATGGTATTTCGTTGCAAAGGAATGCGAACCTATAGAAATAAAGTATAAAACTTATTTTGACAGGAAAATAGCACATACAAAGCAAACATTTGCAAATTTTGGTATCTGCTTAGAAGAATGATATGCAAATTTTGTAGAACATAGTGCTGGTAAGTGGTTCTAGGTGGTTAAACTCAATCTAAATTCATGCTGTAATAAGTCACAAAATTTTGTTTGAACTATATCTTGTTTTGCCAATTTGGTATTTTGTAGCAAAGGAATGCAAAAATGTAGAAATAAAGAATATAAAACTTTTTTTTGTAATACAGGAAAATAGTGTATGCAAAGTAAAAATGTGCATGTTTTGATTGCATAATATCATGTATCTTGATCTTTAATTGTAAACATTTGGTATTGCTTATGATGGGTCATATTTGCTCTGTCCTTGCAACTGGTTAAATCAGTGATTTTCACTTTCCAAAAATTTAAAAGGAGAGTTCTTAAAATGTAATGAGCTTGAATGCTTGATAGATTATTGTTTGGATTGATTCCTTGATTAATTCTGTAATGTTTAAAAATGCTGTCTAAAAATCTGATTGTTATGGTATTTTTTTTATAGTTGACTTTTTTCGGCAGACTGACCTGATCACCAATACATCTTTTCCTTCTTTTATGCAGGCTAAGAGTATTTCAATTTGCAACAATTATCGGCATATTCATTCTTCTTCCATTCAATTATATAGGGAACCAGCTAAATATTGACTTTAGTGACTTACCAAACAAGTCGCTGGACACCTTCAGCATTTCAAATGTTGATGATGGTTCAAACAGGTTTTTGCTGTATTATTTAATTAGTCTAAAGTTTCCAAGTAAGAACTAGTTTGAGTTGTGCGTCTATTACAGTAGAAGAGAAGACTTGGCATTATTAGTCTGTGTGCTTAACTAAATCCAGTTGATGGACACATACCACAGTCAAGTAGACCTTTGCGAAATATATCCAGGGTCAATTAGGAGAAGCCCTTGATCTATCGTTCTGAGACTTCTTATCGCACTCTCATTTATGTCTTTACAATGATCTGAACCCCAATGCTCTGAATCTGTCTCTCAAATGACCCTTTCGCCTTTTTGTGGTGCTTCTTTGTTGGTGTTGGTGTCGGTGTCTAGTAAACCTTTTTTTTCTTCTTCAGGTTAGAATTTAGTTTTAGACTTACTATAGCAGCACTTATGTGATGCTTGGATATAAGGACAACAGTAGGGACCACCTTGGAGGTTTTCCTCTCTCGCCTTGTCATCAACTAAGTAAAACGACGTGTTTAATGCACCGCAGGAAATTAGCAATAGTATTATATAGAATGCATGATAAATATACTAAATGTTATTTTAAATATCAATAATTATATGAAAGACAACGAAAATATTTCTATTGCTTAGACCGTATTTATAAGGACATTCAAAGTACTTTTTGAGTGTTTAAACACACGCACACACACACACACACTTATTAGCACTTCTGATATTCTCAGATTACTTTGTTCTCAAATATATATAGATGCAGATACGATTTGTGGTATTGTGCTCTCTGGTCGGTTGTTTCAGCTAAGTTTATATGCTAGTAGACTAAGCTAACACTCAACTCAGAGAAATATTTACGTTTTGCTTTAAGAATTCATACTTTTTGTTGTTTTCACTATTAACTTTCTGTTTGCTCTACAAGTGACATAATTTTTTTGATTCTCAAAGGTTGTGGATACACTTCTCTGCTGTTTATATTTTCACAGCTGTTGTCTGCTATCTTCTTTACTCTGTAAGCATATTGTTTTCATTTGACTCCTTATAGATATTCTTTCATAGTAGATAGAAAGGTTAATGGTTCATAAAATTATACTTTCCTTTGCAGGAATATGACTATATTGCATCATTGCGGATTTCTTACTTCTATTCGTCAAAACCTCAGCCCAACCAGTTCACCGTTTTAGTTCGAAGTATTCCCGTCACTTCCGGGAAGAGCTTTAGTGATAGTGTTGAGAGCTTTTTTAGTGAATGTTATCCAACCACCTATCTTTCCCATTCGGTGATTCATCGAACAGACAAACTGAAAGGGCTAATTGTAAGCAAAGAGTTAAGCTCTAACACTTTAACCATATATGTTATGGTAGATAAGGGTTGGTTAGTTTCTTTTACTTGTCCTGTTTGATGCTTCATTGACTTAAGTTATCCCTGTTGAATATGTCAACAGAGTTGTTACTTGCAGCTTATATACAGCATCACTGTTCATTTTGTAAATGACATTATTGTCTGTTTTGATGCATGCAATCAAGTTAGATGATAAGTTGTTATGTATACTTTTGTGATGAAATGTATGCTAGTGACCCAAGTAAATTTCTGAGGTAAAAGAATGGGGAAGCACCCTTAGCCTCTACATCTAGGTGCACCTTCATATAATTAAGTGCAGATGTCCAGCTTCATTGTTAGATGCAATACAAGTTATAACATCTCTAATGTTATTTTTTTGTTGATATTGTTATACATTTTATGTAGAACAAGGCAGACAAGGTCTACAAGGGACTTGTTCATCTGGAATCAGAGGGCTCTATTCAGAAAAATTCCAACAGAGGTTGTTGTTTTGGCCTTTTTGGGCGAAAGGCTGAATCTGTAGATCAGTATGACAAGAATCTAGAAGATATGGAGCGTAATATGAGTGCAGAGCAATTATCCGTTACTGGAGAGGTGAAGATCATTAACTTCTGTAACCGTTCGGAATTGAACCACTCTCTCTTTTTTTTTTGGAGGCCATATCCTGTCAAAATTGATTTTCACCGTCTTAGTTTACGAATGGGAGTGATTAATGCACAGAGAAAGGTCGCTCTTGAAGATATATACCATATCATAATAGTTAGTCATCTTCTCGTGAAACAAGGTCACTGAGGTGAAAAGAATCTTAGAAGTTAGCCAAAGTCTCACAGTACATATTAACATGACATGTACATTCCTGTTACCTATTCCGCAACAACTATACTGATGAATCAGTTGAAATATGCTTGATCTTAAAGGTTGTGAAGCCTATGCACCTATGGGGTTGATATTAATAACATCTAAATCCTTTGAATTATGAGGTTCTCTGTGTTGCACACGCTGGATTCTGTGTATTCTGTCATATAACGCACAGAGCATGTACTTTTGATGATCAGTCATATTCTTGGTCTTTTACTTTCTTAAATATAAAATACCTTCTATAGGTCTCTTCTCAGATGGCCTAGTACAGAAACTTCAGTATCATAATTACTGGTCGTTTTTTAGTTCATAGTTTAACGTTCTACATTATGATATGGGACACCATCTGATGCTCTATCTTCAATTTGTAATAGGAAGTTCCAGCTGCATTTGTATCATTCAAGTCTCGTTTCAGCGCTGCAATAGTTTCACACCTCCAACAAGGGGTTAAACCCACAGATTGGCAAACCGAGCCAGCTCCAGATCCCCAAGATGTATATTGGCCCTTCTTTTCTGCATCATTCATTACAAGATGGATGTGCAATGTTATTGTTATATTTGCATGTCTTATTATAACCATTCTGTTCCTTATACCTGTTTTCATAGCCCAAGGGCTTACGAATTTGGCTCAGTTGGAGACCATGCTGCCCTTTTTGAGCGGCATATTAAGGATGTAAGTTATTTTGTCTATCAGTATGTAAAATTAAAATTCTTAACCAGAGTTATCTTTGACAAAATTAATAACATGTTAAAATACTGATCCAGACAGTACAAACTTATAAACTTTTATGTGTATGTCTGATGGCTGTCGGTTATGAACATAATGACAGCTTGCCCTAGCTTAATAGTATGACATAAACTCTTATGTTCAAATGAATTCAGGAAAATTGTCACCCAAGTGGTTACCGGATATCTTCCGAGTCTCATCCTTGAGATGTTTTTAGTTTTAGTGCCACCAGTCATGATCATGCTCTCTTCCATACAAGGACATGTTGCCCTTAGTCAGATCGAGAAAAGTGCATGTATCAAAATGGTATGGTTCACCGTATGGAACATCTTCTTTGCCAATGTGCTATCCGGATCAGCGCTATACGTATTTGACCTTATTCTGGAGCCTAAAAGAATTCCTGAACTATTAGCCGTGGCTGTTCCTGGACAGGTAATTTTCATTTTGACTGTTAGCATCTCATACTTCTAAATATATGTATTCTGAAATTCTGTTTCCTTGTATAAGAATTCATCAGAGTTTTGATTATTTAGTGTACGAATTCTGTTTCATTTTAATGTGGTGACTTTTGTACAGATGTTCCGAGTTCTTTCATGTTGATGTAGTTGAATTTTTTTGTAGCCCCTTTGAACTTTTTTCTGTGAAAAGATTCTCCTGATTGAATGTTCCTACTTCAAATGCTTATGTATATTGAGTGAGAGATTCCATGTTAAAACAAATCCATTGCATAGAAATAAATATACTTATGAGTAAAAAATCATATTTATACATTCTTGAATGATTTAAAAGTTGTGAACTTAACATCTAAGATTTGAATGTCAGGCCTTAGTGATTAGTTAATTCAGTATACTGCTGAATGAACCTACACCACCTGTATTAATCTTTTTGTCAAGTTGCATCAAGTCAATCAAGGATCATTGTAGCTTAAAGTGCTGGGGATTTACCGTGAAAGTGACCAAGAGAGGGAAATGATAATTTCCACTTTTTCAGTCCTTTGACCATATAATTATTTGTCAGCATGTATTTGTGTCGCGGTGTGTGTGGGTGTATAAAAGCATGGAACACACCTTTTTTTTTTCTTTCAAACTTTCATTAGACATATAATTGACATTACATATAGACAAGTAGGGTCTGCATATTTCCCCACTTTTACTCAGGCATTTATCAGAAGTAAATTATTGTTTGTCACTCCTTCTCTGTAGTTTCCAAGTAGCGCATTTGCTTGTCGAAGGAATTTCTGGAACTCATATTCTAAGCCAAAAAATGTTTTTTATGTTTCTTTTTCAGGCCTCATTCTTCATCGCATATGTTGTAACATCTGGGTGGACCACTACATTTTCTACAGAACTTTTCCGGTTAAAGTTCCTCATTTTTAGAATTTTGAAAGGTGGTTTGTGTTGCTGTTCTAATGAAGAAGTTGAGGTCTTTTCCAATCCTTATCACAAACAAATCCCCAGGATTCTCTTTTTCAGCCTTCTTGGTATAACATACTTTTTCCTCGCACCCCTCATTCTGCCATTTGTACTGATTTTCTACGGCCTCGGATATATCATCTACCGTAACCAGGTCAGCCCATTTTCCGTCTTTGTACTTAAACTTGAAAGCGTCTGTTTGTCTCCATCTTTTAATATTTCACATATTGGTGTCACATACTGGCAGCTGATTTGTTTTATTGTTCTTCCTTGGCAGCTATTGAATGTTTATGCACCAAAGTTTGAAACTGGCGGAAAGTTTTGGCCCGTGGTTCATGATGCAACAATAGTTTTCCTAATATTGATGCATGTTATCGCCATTGGGGTATTTGGTGTGAAGAAAGTTCCTTTAGCTTCAACCTTAACAATTCCCCTTCCAATTCTCACTCTCTTATTCAATAGTTATTGCCAGAAACGGTTCTTACCTAGCTTCAAAGGTTTTCCCGCCGAGGTAAATTGGCAATCTAGCTTCACTTATGACTTGATTGATGCATAAAGTAATACGAGCCCCTCTCAGTATCATCTGTTTGCTTCTATCAGTTCCTTGACTGCTTGTTGTACAAATACCATCATCAACTATCCAATTTTCTGATGCAGTGCTTGATTAACAAGGATCGACTCAATCAGAATGATCCCTCGATATCTTCTTTCTACGAGAGACTAGCCACTGCCTATGAAGATCCTGCTATGAAGGCAGTCAGAGATTCTGAAGCCAGTGAAACTAATGCAACTACTCCTCTTCTGCGTGGTTATCGCTGAAGTCTAACGTTGTCTCTTCTTACCACAAGATAGTGAGAGTTAATTTGTTGGCATAATTTATGTAGAGCAAGTAGTGTATGCTGCAGGCTGAGTATTACTCTTTTGACATGGCTTTTCTCCTTGATTTCTGAACATACACATTGATTTTGTCTTTCTACTGTCTGTCTGTATAAAAATTGTTTACACTTCTGACTTCACAGCTGGTTTCACCTTTGGTTATGCTGGAAATTGTATATTTGCATGATGGAAGTTTATTTTTAATTTCAGTCAATTCTTTGGGAAAATTGCTGACTGTATTTCTATGCGAGTGTCACTATATTAACGGTGACCACATGAATCATGCAACATGTGGAAGTTGAATCCACTCCTTTTTTTTTAATATTTTTTTTTTATTTTTTTATGGAGAAGGTGAAAAGTTGGAAATGTGTGCATCTGTTAGTTGGATGCACAAGGGGTTTGTTGCCAAATTGTGTATTCGAGTTCCCAACTAGTATTACTAAAGTATAGAAATTCAAAAGTAAATGTGAAGATATTGTAGCAATTTAGACAGAAGATGAATATGGATAGTTACCCGACGACCTGATGGGGATGAGTGCAGCTACCAGTTTGCTATATATCTTGCATGGAAGTGGAAATTTCTTTTACCATCTTTGACCAAATACTCGTTCTATGCGATATATCGAATCCATTAACTTAAGTTTCACATCACTGAGACTTTTTCTAAGGTCGCCCATGATGAAGATTCAAGATTGTTTCCAGGGAATGAAGAAATTGTTTCGATGTTTCGCATAATATAAAACAGTTTCTGAGGACAGATTGTTTCTTGGGTTCCATACACGAATTTTTCTTTCTCGGTTGCTAATGTAAGTCGTTTTACATTAAATATGTCATACATCAATTTTATTTTCATACACCATCTCCACTAGATGGTGTAAACTGTAAAGCCCAAGGGTTAGTGTGGGAGCCCATGGGTTTCACAAAATTGTTTTTTATGTCAGTAAAGGTAATTTTGCAAATAAATCCTCCTTTCTTCTAGTTTTTCTGTAAATAAGTCATTATAGTACAAGGATTTATTGAAACAAAATACAAAAGCATATGGACTTTTAGATGTGTTTTGCCAATTATATTTGATAATTTATTAAATATGCCAAAATTACCATTACTACAATTTATAAAATAAAGTAAACAATTTGCAGTGAAATTTTCTACATTAGCTCTCTCTCGTCACGAGTTCTCATCTAAACTAAAGATAATTAGAATTTATTATATTTCATTTATAATTAATTAAATTAAAGAATGATAATTAGCACTAATTAATTATATTTAGAGCTGCCCTCACTATGCATTGGAGACAAGCTCAAAGACCAATTATTCCCAAAGTTGGAATATGGCGTCACATAATTCTATATTTTTTTGGTGACAGGGTCGAACGAAAGTCTCATTGACTTCTCAGCGATCAATGTCAGGGACTACAATGTCGACGAGATGCATACCATCGACAAAATGCTACCATCCGCTCCGGTGAAAGGGACAAGGAAAGGAAAGAATGTTGCTCCCATTATGCGTGAGGGCGTGAAGATACATGGCCCGCAAGAGACGAAAGTACTGGCGATGTGCTACGTTGATGTGTCCGCAGACCCAGTGATCGGCAACACTCAAATGATTCGCGTCTTCTCGGAGAGGATTGCGGAAAAAACACAACAAGTTGAAGCCGATCTGGACGCTGGACCGCGATTACGACCATCTGCCGAAGCATTGGGGGCGAGGGCAGACCGAGATCTCCAAATTCGCCGGCTACGTTAACAACCTGGAGAAAATATGGCCGAGCAGCCATGGTTGGGACAACATTCAGGAACAGGCTCACGTCGCCTTCTACAACGACGAACACAAACAGTTCAAGTACGAGGACGCGTGGGCAATTGTTCGAAACCACCCCAATTTTTCTGGTGGCTTGGAGTGTTAAGCTAGCTCGAAAAGAACTAAGCACTATGCCTCTAGCCAATACTCTACCAGCAGGGATGCCGATGCATTCGATTTGAATGCGACAATGGAGGAGAGTTTTGGCACACAGTCGCCGATGCAGGAGACCCATCTATGGGTCAGAAAGCGGCGAAGATGAAGGTGATGGGGAGCCGAAGACGATAGTAAAGATCCGTACGTGGATTCGATGGCTCAGGCGATGTTGATAAAGCAGTACACAAAGGTGATATACAAGGACACATCGAAGGTGAACGAGGTGCAGCTGCAACAACAACAACATAACGCATTGATCGGCATAGTGGAAAAGAAATTAATTAAGTAGGATTTTTATTTGTACTTTTTATTAAGTAATTTTTGTTTTACTAAGTAATTTAGGTAAGTTTCTTTTCTTATTAATGTAATCGCAGGAAGTTTAATTAAGTAATTTTCAATTTTTTAGTAACTAATTTTTATTCTTTATTAAGTAATTTTCGTTTAATTTACAAATATCACAATTTAAATAAATATATGAAAAATAAGAATAATAAAAAATGATGAAATAAAAAAAAATGGAGTTGTAGCTGATTTGAGGCTGGATTTTTTAGGCTAGATTATGGGTGTTGTGGCTGAATAGTGAAAAGATGACACGCCAGGTGAAAATAGAGTTGTGGTTAATTTTATTTGGAGCTGAATTGTGGATACCCTCCCGATACCATCATATGTTGTTTCAGTTAGATTTTGTTGTATATTTAGAAGAGTAGTGATAAATGTACATAAATTGTACATACATAATGAGCTTTTTTAGATATTTTACATTTAAATCAGTTTATAAATATTAATTAATTTGCAACAAATTAATATATTACATATTTATCCTTCTGAAATAATTTAAGAAAAAATTAACTTTTTCAAATTAGATATCTGCAAATTTAAGAAAATATTAACTTTTCCATTGAATATCTACAATATTTATCTCCAAATCAATTTTGTGGCTTTGTTTGAAGGATCTATCAAACCAAATTTTCAGTCATATATTTGAAAATATAAAAGGGGCAATTTAGTAAAATAATAATATAATTAGTAATAAAATTAATTTAAATAAAACCAATTCAGTTCAATTTAAAATTTAAAATTATTATGGATGTACAATGATGAACATTTATCTTTTCCCTATTTAGAATTTCCTTTTTCTTTTATTTTGCTGCATATATATACTGAACAAGATTATTCATCTCATTTCTTACGGTAATTTAACAATAGTGTTCCATCCTAATAAATAGTCATTTTTGCTTAGCAAAAATAAACAGAAGTCACAAGTGTAAATATATAGTATGTAAATACCAGTCACCTTGTATAATAAAAAAATATATTTACCTTTTAGTTGTATTTTTACCATTTAATTTCATTTCCAAAATCTACCGTGACACAAACTTGCACAACAAGCGCGAAGGTAAGATGGAGTCATGGAAAAATCTGTTGGTATACATAATGTATACCAACATAATGTTGGTATATTTTTAGCAGGGACATTTTCTTAACAACGACTACAATTTATATGTTTATAAAGTAGTGACTAGTGAACAACTTTTTCATTGAGCAAAATGACTATTTTATTTTTTCCCTCTTGATAATATCATTCATGTAGTTGATAACATTTTCCACCAGTAATATATATATAAAAGTGTAAAGTGAATATTTTTTAGACTAAAGATTTCAGCCTGAAATTCTACTAACAATTCTATAAGTTTTAATTTATTTGATTTTTTAAATGTGATTTACCTAAATAGTGTGGTTTGCATTAAAGAATACAGATGATGACTGGGAAGTAAAATATTATTTTCTTTAGATTACCAATTGTGTGCCTCCACAAGTAAGTAGGGGGCGAGTATCTAGATCGAATTTTTGTCTAATTTTAACCAATTCGAAAATATAAATTTTGAGAAAATATAAATCCGAATCGATCATAAATATCCAAAAATCCAAAATAAATATTTTTAATTATTATATATATTAGGTTGGCAATATCTAATTGAAATATTATTTGAATAAAACATTTTATATAAATATAATAGTTAAATAAAATATTTTATTTAAATATAATATTGAAATAAAATTATATATATATATATATATATTAAACATAATTCAAATTTTCGGACTTTTTCAGTTTAAAAAAAACAATCTGAAGTTTGAAGAAAATAAATCCGATTCGATCCGAAAATCCAAAAAATCCAAACTGATAAGACTTATTTGTTGCTAGGAATTAGGGGCCAAATCAAGCTTTTGAAAGACAAAACTTACAGCTAATGGGTGTTTTTATGCAGGGGATGAGAAGAAGATGGGATTGGAGTGCAAGAACAAAGAAAGACAATGAATGCACACAAAAGGAAAGAAAAGAAGCAAGAAATCAAGTTTTTCTTACAAACTGCCCAATGGAGTATCAAGCTGCCTAGATTGAATGTTGAATCGGGGCCGAACTGCAAGATAAGATTGTACTTTCTTCATAGTTGGTGAGTTGTCACCTCTAGCTGCGAAGATGGGTAAAAACGTCTATCTAGAAGAGGGAAAAACAAGAAACCTAGCTGGAAGATGAGGCCAAGCCGTAATAAAAAATAAAAAATAAAAAAAAAAGAAGAGAGAGAGAGAGAGGAAGAGGGATACTTTTACTGACTCACCATTTTACTCATGCACTCATACAGCCTCTCACCTTAAGAGCAGAGTTAGTTTTTGGGGAAGAACACCACATCAGTCAATATGGGATAGGGCAGAAGAAAGAAGACTTGTTTTACTTTTCATGCTTTTGATCTACAAGATTCATCGCTTTATTTGTTATAGGAGACTTTTCTCTTTATTTAGTTCTTGAAACACTTGGATATTTTGCTGCACCATTACTTAGTTTCCTGAATCTCTAGTACTTGTGTTTAGCTAGATCGAAGTGACTCTTTGGTTTTATTTCAGTGCTTGTTAGATTTATTATTTTGGTTCTTTAGCTCAAGTTTTGGTGTATTTTATATTAACTTGTTCCTGCTTCATATCTGTTTTGGTTCATTTTACATCTCGTTGATCCTTCCAAGTTTCATCCAAAATCGTGATTTTCTTGTTTTCAATAAATATTTAGATTTTAGTTGAGCAAATTTTAATCCTTTTTAGTTTCTCGTGTGGTTTAATGTTTGGTTTGAGTTATTTTGCATTTTAAGATTTAGTCAAGTCTTTTAAAGTCATGTCTACTGTTTACATGCTGCAACTTGTCTTTTCATTTTTCCTAGTTTAGAGTAAAAAAATCCTGCACTTTTCAGTTTAGAAATTAGCTAAAGTTGTTTGTTTCTTAGAATAGAAGTTGACCATTCTACATCTTTCTAGCCTTGGTTGGTGATTCATTTCCTCTAGTCTAGATGCTTTATAAGTCAGATCTGTAGTTTCTTGTTTGGTTTATATTCTCTTGTCATTCAGAGGAAGTTTTTAAATGTAAATGTTCAATTTCGAGTTTCTGCATTTAGGATTAACTGCAGTCACATCTCTGAACTTCCAAGTTGTCCAATTTAATTTCTAAATTCCAAGTTGCCCAGTTTAGGTTTGAAGTTTTTGCTTGTTGATTTTGTTAACTTTAGTTTGGTAGTTGAATTATTTCCCACACTTAGCAATTAATTCATTTTTTATATTCTCCTAGAACAATGAAAATAGGCATGGCGGCATCACCAAACCCCCTTAGGTTGTAGGAAACGTTTAATAAAATTCTCATTCGTCGTGGGTTCAATACCCTTCTTACCCTATACTAATTAATAGTGTTGAGGTTTGTGAGAAACATAAATATTCTTTAATTGGCTGGTTTGTTCCTTAACGACATAATAAATTAGCCTTATCACAAACCAAATTTAAATATTTCAATTTCATTCAATTATATTATTCGAATTACAAATATTTTACTCACCTCCATCATTAAGCGGATCCTGATACCAAATAAATAGAAGCGAGCTCAATATTTACCATCGTCGATATCAACTTGTGTTTGTACCTTCGATTATATGTAATAAATGAAATGCGTCATTTTCAACTGAATTGATAATTCTGACGCCTTTTACTCATAATAAATCACAAAATCATTGTGCTGCCTTCAAATCCCACAAATTTAAATAAACAAGTTAATGGCTAGAGTCAAATCCATAAATTTCAAGAAAGCATCTTTAGAGTACGTTTTGCACTTGCAAAATCTCCCTAATCTAAAAAACTGACATACGGCCAAGTCAAATGTATTTCTCTTTTGTCTCTCAAAAACTAACAAAACTATAAGGGGTTGTTTGATACGTAGGTTAGGACAACTTCTATTATGATAGAATGTAGGATAAGTTACCAATGCTGAGCTAAGATTGGGTTATCTTATATGTTGTTTGGACATGCATGATTAAATATCAGACAATTACACAAGCGTTTGGTACATTAGATTGAATTCATGTTTAAAAAGTGATGTGACTAAATTTCCCTCAAACAGATTTGTGAAAGACGGTAAGGGCAAACATGTATACTTTAGGCGATGCATCAGGTTTTTTCGGTGGTCTCGATCGAATTTTCTGTGAAATCTGCAATGGGAGAAGAAATTGATATGCCAATGTGCGTTGCCTGGAAGTTTTGCTCCACACGTACAATAGTACTGCCCATCTAGTAGCCAATGTAGATAAATGTTTCCATGGCCGCGTATGGAAGTTTCGTTCGGTGCTAGGGATTTGTAAAGTGATATCCTCCTCCGATTTTGGCCACGACTAACTCCATTAAACTTTTTGGCTCCCCATCTTCAGGTAATCCAAACTTACTCCCAAATTTACATAGACCATTGGTTGGCTATGGGTAGTGTTTGTATCGCGTAATAGGATTGGGGTTCTGCCTAACTGGTTTCAATTGGCTGTTGGATATCACCCGTTAATTGATAATAATATGTAATGAATGTGCCTCTGTACCATTGTTTTATTCAGGTATCCTGTCATTAATGGTACATTTGAATATGACATGAATGAGTGTATTTTGTATTCCAATGTGATGTAAAATTTGAAGCCATGTTGGATTTTGAAAGGTACTGCCAACTGCACCGACAGTCCTTATTATGGTATTCATGTAGTGTTGTTCATGGTGTTGGGTAGCTGGTGAGCCATTCTCATTACAGTGTAGTTGTTCTTGTTTTTTGTGGCAAATGCGTGGTCTCCGTCGTGTTGTCAAATGCATTAACATGTCGTCAGCTTGTAAATTGATTTATGTTTCTTGCCTATGTTCAGTGACGTGTTGAGATATTGGTGTCCTTATTCGTCCTCTTGGATTGATAGGTGGGGGAGTAGTTGAAATGGGAGGGAGGTTTCTGAATTATCGACAAATAACACCGTAATGTAGACGTAGTTAGTGTAGATTACCAATATTCTGAGATGAGTCAGTTTGGTCGCGTTTAAACATAACATGAAATTTTCCACATGAATAGATGACATATGTTTGTTTTGCGCGTACATTCTAGGTTGATATAGCCTTGTTACGACCTGGAAAACAAAATGTTGAGTTGTCTCTCGGGACACAGGGTAAGAACTCTATTCATTGAATGCTTTAGTATTACTTTCAATGTCTATTTAACGAATGTGGATGCCATGTGATTTTTGTGACAAGAAGTTACAATACAGGGCCTGTAAGCCGCAAATAGGTGAGAAAACACGACGTACCTGGTCACCAAGGGAGGAAGAGATCTTACTGTCATCGCTTAAGGAGCTCGTTGCTCAGGGATGGAAGTCCGACAATGGGTTCAGGGCCGACTTCATGAACAAGTTGGATGATGTCGTACGTAGGGAGTTCCTTAACACGGACATTAAGGTCAACCCCCACATAATGTCGAAGATCACTGCGTGGAAGAATAATTATTATTTGCTCCAGGGAATTATGAGTTGCGGTGGTATCGGGTTCAATCTAAAAGACTACTATATGATTGACTGCGACAACGAGCAGTTGGAACAAATCTTTAAGGTAATGATCGACACTACTTTCAGAAAGTGAAAAGTTGACCTTATATTGCGACAACCTAATTTGGTGATTGCGCGTTGTTCGACAGGTCGACGTGAATACTCGTTTCATACGTAACAAGTCATGGCTACACCGGGAAGAGTGGCAAGAAATTTTTGGGAAAAATAGAGCTAGCAGTGGCAATGCCGAAGACATTATGGAAGCCGTGAATGACCTGTACACGAATGAGAACCTCACAAATGTTGTGGGCGGTGGATACAATCACACAATTAGTATAGATGACGTGTTTCACAACGAGGAAACAACCGAACAGTTTCCTTGTGATGCAGCAGATGATAGCGTCTGCTAGAGTGAGAAAGAGAAACAACCGGCAAAGAGACATAGCAAGAAGTGCAAGGCATCGAAAACGACATATGGTATCTTGGAACTTTTGAGTAAGATCCATGAGGATAACCAATGCCAGGTTATAGAGTATTTCAGCCCGAAATGGTTATGAGGTCGACCTAAATAAGGGGAGGAATTGGGTCTACGGTGTCTTAGGTCATATACTCGGGCTGCCATTGGGCAACAAGTTTGATGTGTGCGAGATTTTTGTGGAAAAACCAGAACATTTCGATTTGTTCATGGGGCTCCTCGGTGAGGATCGAGGACCTTATGTCATGCGCCTACTACAGGAAAAGTGGAATAACTGATTTCCAATTATTGTTGATAGCCATAATGTTTTGCATGTAGACTTGATATTGAAGTGCCACTGTTTTTTGTAACATTGCAGCGTTAAGTACTCTAATATTTTCCATATTCTGTTTTAGTATTTGGTTTGTTGAATTGATATTGAACTGCTAGAACATTTTTTGCCTTTTGTGAACTTTGTAGTTTTTGTAGGTATGAATGGTAATTCCACTTTGGATACTATGATATTTAACCTATAGTTGGTTTCAAATATAAGATTGGATATAGATTTGGAGTAAATAAAGTACACATAAAGGAACTTCATTTGTAACCAGTAAAATGTTGTTGGTTAGAATTGTTAACCAATTAAAACATGCATTCAATTCTTTTATTCCTATTTTGCTAATCTCTAATATCTAACCACTCATAATAAACAAATGAAATTAGTAGTAATATATCTTATAATATTCTTTTTTAATATAAGCACAAGTTAATCCCTCACGATAGTAAAATTGTGAAATATAGAACCTAACCACGAAGTTTGGGTCTATTTAGTTTGGGAAAAAGTTCTACAACCAAAAAAATTCAATTAGGTATATTAAGTCCTAATGTTCTAACATCAGTATGTTTTATTTGGTATAAATCAAACCATATTGATTTTGTCTCAACAAGTAGTTGTTTGAATGTGGCTTAAGTTTTCTGAAGTCAAATTATATTCAAACTGATTTTTCCTACATACCAAATCTGAATCGACTATATTAAGAATCATTGATGTTTTTCAATAAAGTGCTACATAACAACTATTAATTGGAATATGTAAATGGGAACCAATGGATTGGAAGATGTCGTAAGAAACACGAAATCATACAAATTACGTTAAAATCATACAAGGACATAAACAAGTAAACAATTTTCGAGACATACGGAAGTTTTTGATACTCATCAGGTAAAGGGATTACTCCACAATTTGGTCTGGCTCTATTATGCAACTATGCTTGCGGGCGACAACCCGGTACACATTAGTGCTTCATTGGTAGTCCGTGGTGGGTAGGCGTTTTGCAATTTCTGTCGTATTTTACCATTCAAGCCAACCGCGTAATAATAGTTACCCTTTCCATTTGTTGACTCTAGATCTAATGGCTATAGGCTTTCGCCGAAGACTTGCGACACAATTTTGTTGGTTGACCCCCTTCGGACTTGGGATAACCTCACAAGTAGCAGCGTTGCCACAGTTATCGTCCTCGTTGTCTCCTGCTGGGATGTCTCGTCGGAGCTGATTATCAGCGTGACACTCGGCTCCGCCTCGATCATGTTGTAATCAAATAGCACAACTAGGTTTTGAAATTGATGCAAATCAAATTATATAATATTTTTCCTATGGTTTCACGTATGTTTATTGAGTTCTCACCCGCTTTTAAGTACTTTTCATTGTTAGGAAGAAGTTTGTAGAAAAAAAGAGATGAAAAAGACAAAGGAAAAGGCTGAATTTTGAAGAAATTTGGGATGCAGAGAGCTCCACGCGGCCAGGTAGAAGTGTCCACCACTTCCACGAAGCCGGGTGGAAATGTAGAAGTCCCAGAGAGTTCCACCCGGCCGGGTCAATGTGTGCACCACTGCCCACCCGGCCGGGTGAGAACTGAAACTTACTAGAGATCTCTACTCGGTCGGGTACAGTGGTGTATAACAAACCACCCGGCCGGGCAGAATTGACGCGTGAAGACTTTTAAACACCGATTTTTCAGAGCCAGAAAACAGATATTGGAAAACCCTAGAGCAGAAAACAGGCGAAATATAGAGAGAAAGAGCAGGAGAAGGAGGCCAAAACACGGAGAGAGACGACATCACAGAGATATGACACCATGTGTATCACGATTTTTATTTCTTTTGGTGTTATTTTCTCCATGTTAGGCTAAATTCTTCTGTTATCCCTAGTATGTAGTAGGATGATTAT
>JAYDZE010330375.1:0-18112 GCA_034509125.1 Monilaria moniliformis | reverse complement strand
CTCCATCTCTATTTGGGATAAGGTGTTTGGTATTTGCTTTTGCTTGTAGCATGTTTAGCAATTCAAGAAATCAACATAGTTGACTCGGAGAATTCCCTTCCAATTGCAACAAGGTAATATCGGAGTCGTCACCTTCCCTCCTCTTCCAGATCCGCACAGAGTACCTTCGGCCCCTCCTCTTCCAGATCCGCACAGAGCACCTTCGGTCCCGAAAAGGACATCGGCGCCATCACCATCCCCATCCAAGACCTCTTCCGCCCCGACTCCGCCGCCGCCGACCGAACTGTCGATTACCAGGCCATCACCCCCACTGGCAAGCCCAAGGGATTAACTAAAATTCTCCTACAATTTTAATTAGTTTTTAATATGGCTTACAGTGAATAAAAGAAGCGTGCGACAGAAGAGGAAGAAGCCATGGACGAAGCCAGTGGCAAGAGAGGAGGGAAGGAGAAAGGGGGAAGAAATTTTTAATGTGTGTAATATGGCTTAAGAGCAGAGGAGGGGACCGAGATTATAGTATAGGCTTTGCTTTTTTAGTATATTGTCTATTAAATATTTAATTAACACTATTTTTTCCAGGTAAATTATTTAATCTTAACCTAATTTATGCTATTAAATGTGGCCTAAGCATATAAACATCACTAATAAATCTTTGAGCATTAATAAGTTGAACACGTACATTGTTCGTGTGACCCACTTACATTTTTTTTATTTTTTTAGTTATAGATTTAAATTAAATTGATTTATGAATAAATAAAAATTACTAATTTCATTAAAACAACTTACAGTTATATGATTAAGATAAAACAAGTATATGAACGTATGCATCTCGAATGACCTTGCAGAATAGTTTCAAGCATTCTCATCCAGTGATTTCGGCAACGTGCAAGTATCCGTCGAACATGTCAGAACTTTCGCCAGTCGCGAGTTGTCGGATGGTCGACGTTCAATTTTGGAGCGTGGAAATATCTTGCTGCCCAATATCGTCCTGCCACTATAGGAAGTACACGCAACCTCTATCACGGATTTTCAGAGAAATAACATGTGACGATACGGGTGTCGATGACTTCTTTTTTCCCGTGGACGTATTGCTTCGGTTGCCGGGATTGATTGGCTTCTATTGTGACCATATAGAGCATTGCCAGTACCTTACATCGTGAACCATTCAGAAATAATGGTCGTAGTCATCCAGATTATCGTTGCCGGTGAAATTATAGTCGCTGCCATATGGATCCATATGAAGAACAAATATTTGAGAGAAAAAAATAAAATATAGAGAGAAATTGAATAATAATAGAATGTTGGTGCGATAAAGTGGGAAGGGGGGAGTGAGGTATTTATAGATGAAAAATTATAATTAAAAAAAAAGTATGAAAGTGTCGTTGGGGTTTAAAATTAGTGGTTGGGATTTCAATTTTTTTTATTAAATTAGATTTTCAGATAAATTAAAAAATTTAAAACATGTCATGTTGGGCCCTGTGATTGGACATGACATCATGCTCAAGCACGCAAAGACGTGCAATGGGCCCGGGTTCAACGTCTCGTAGCGCCGTGCTTTGACATTTGAACACGTGGTGTCGTGCTCAACACACGGTGCTGCAGATGCCTTAAATATTTAAGCAAAAGCGTAGAGTTCAATCAATAGATTATGATGCGCCCTTTGTTTTTTAAAATTAATTAAAATCTCGATGCTTAAATCTGATACAATACAACTGAATCCCGGGAAATTCGTTTATTTGTTTTTGTTTTTGTGTTATTAGATTTAGTTATATGATATAGTTTGAATTTTTTTATTTTTTTTAGTTTACAGTCTCAACTTTGATTTAGTTTTTTTTTTCCCTTTTTTTTTCAGCCGACCTTTGAGAAAAGTTTCAATTATAGACGACGACAACAACAACAGCGGTGTGAGTTGTCAAGTTTATGGACAATTTTCAGTCGTTTTATAACAAGTTTCGTCGATTGATGCATGAGCTTTGCTGCCATGTTAAGACGAAGATTTTAACACAATACTCGGGAATTTTGGTTGAGTGATGAGGACGATTTTATCATAAAAGAGTGAAGAATAACTATTGTCACAGCTCCGCCAAATTTTGTCTTCAATACTCACGAAAATTGTCAAGTAATACATCAAAAATAATTGTCTTGACATGACCAACAAAATCCATACATCAATCGCATAAACTTATTATAAAATGACCATAAATTAGTCGGGAACTTGACATTGTGATTTTCGCTAGCTATAATTAAACAATTTCTTAAAATCTGAATTACAAGTGAAACTTTTCTCAAAATTTGAGCTACTATAACTATTCAAGTTTTTCCTTTTTAGTATTTCTTTTAAGGAGATAGTATTATATTAGTATAAATTTATCACATTTTTCAAGATGATTGAAATGTACGATCGCTATAAAAAATGTGTATTAGATAAATTTTGTTGTGTATAATAGATTGCAATTTATACATAAATATTTCGAAAATAATGTGAATCATGTGTTGGCTCAATGTCGAGAAGTGTATTATTTAATGTTCACATATGAATATATAACACATAGAAACTATAATAAATTTATGCATTGTAAATTAAAAATTATACATTGGCGAATGAAATCATGTTTAATAAAGATTGCAATTGCAAAAAATATAAATATAATATAAATATGAAAGATTTATGAATTAAATTAGAATAGTTAATTTTAATTAATTAAGATTGAACTATTAATTATTATATGTAAAAAAATACAAGTTCCTGGGCAAAGGCTCATTATGTAGTTAGTGTATATATTTCTCTGTCGTAGAAAAATTAGCACACAGTTCATAACGTTTACAATGTGAGAATAATTCTTTTGTCGGACAAAATAATACATATATTCAATTCGATATTTTCTAGCTTTCTATGATTGAAGTACATACCAGAAATTGTTCCTGCTTCGAATTTGCATACACATGGATACAGAAAGTAGTGAATTCACCTGCATGATGCCAGAATTCGATCAAACTGTGGAAACGAATTATGCAACAAGTAAGTATCTCTATCTGTTGTTTAATTAACAACTCAGTTATGAATCTAGGTCATAATTTTATCTATAATTATCGTTACATATTATTAAATGATGACAAAAATTTCTAACAAAAAAAAAAAAAAAACATATCACGGTAAATGTTGATAACATTGATTAAGGCCATTAACACATCCCTATCATAATTTACTAGACGAGTAGACATACGGGGCTAAATAAAATTCGTATACTCTCGCAATATACGTTCACGTTATTAAACCAAGCACATTTTTTATTTATGCAATTTATGTGACACGTGTTTTTCATAATGGAAAAGATGATGATAGAGATTGAACATTGACCTCACTCCTTAACACAAACGAGTTTCATTGCTTTGAATGCTCCCAAATATATATATATATATATAAATTCATGCATTCAACTTCAAACTATCAAATTATTCGAGTTCAACATTATTATATATAAACTCAACATGTAATCAAACAACGGATAACCATAAGTTTTAAAATTCGATAATATTACGACTACAATTGTAAATGACTTCAATTATTCTTAAGCTACTTAGATATAATGTATTCTTGAGCTTTGATCGTGACCAAACTTATCAAGGAGCTAATTAACTATACAATTATTACTCTGATCAAACTTAAAATTTCATATATAACATTGTTTTATTATGAAGTTAATTTTATTTGTTAGAAGAGATACAACGAATTTGTGTCAATATATCATATGCATAGCATAATTTTTTTTAAATGAGAATACCAATACTTCAATTTAAATTTATATTTTGGAATGTTGAGTGGTTGGACAATAAATGAGTAAATTTTATATTTACCAAATATTGATTTATGATAAGGGACACTATTTAGAAATCACCCAACTGAGCTGGAGTTACGCATCCAAAATTTCAAACCCTAGAAGTAGCAAAATCAGAAGCAGATAATCGAGTGGTGAAGAAGTCACCATGAAGAGAGTGTTCGGAGCGAAAAAAGACAAGGAGCCCCCTCCTTCCGTTCAAGATGCTTCTGATCGGGTTCATAATTTAATCACCTCGATTTGCATATATGTGATTTTTGATGCATTTCCACATCTAACTGTGCGACAAATTGCTATTTAAGTAGATGAGCTACGTACCTTTTCTGGTGCTTTTACAGTGAGTAGAGCTGAATTAGTTGGAAGGCAGTAGCGGGAATTAGTAGATGATTTTGTAATCCAATTTATATTATTCACGTTGGTGAATTTGCTGCTTAGATTGACATTTTTCCTATGTATCTATATATAAATTATCTTCTAGATCACTAAAAGAGGCGACAATGTTGAGGAGAAGATAAAGAAACTTGATGCTGAATTAGCTAGATACAAGGAGCAGATCAAGAAGACTCGGCCAGGTCCGGCACAAGAAGCTGTTAAAGCTAGAGCAATGAGAGTGCTAAAGCAGAAACGCATGTAATGTTTTTCTTTTTTATTTTTAGCTTATGCTAGTTTTGTTTACGGGCGTGTACATGTGGTTGGGGGAAGAACAATACTACTTTCCTCGGTCCGTGCCTGCTAACCTGCACCTCTAGATAACATACACAATTTCTCCAAATTATTTGGACAGGTATGAAGGTCAGCGTGATATGCTGTACAATCAGACGTTTAATCTTGATCAAGTCTCATTTGCTGCAGAGGGAATAAAGGATGCTCAACAGACAGTATGTCTTATAGAGCTTGATATGCTTTTTGATATTTTTTTATATTCAATGATTTACTGTTGAAGATATGAGAAAATTTTACTAGTTTTGTCCATGTAATCTCGTGTCGTGCAAGTAGAGTCATTTTTTAGGCACATGATGAAATTTATGGACTTGCTATATCCATAGTCTTGAACATAAAATTTTCTGCAGTGATTATGACATGCTAAAGTGAAATCAATAGTTTGATGACTGTGTTATGACTGACAACATGTTTTGCTGTAATCTGCGTTGTAGAGTCAGAATATGTGCCTCTTTCTTTATGATTACAATTGTCTTAAGTATCAGTATTCTGGGATCATTAAATTCACAGTAAAATCTGTTTCCCTTGGTAGCGCTCTACAGGGCAAAGTTCAAGGCTTGCCACGCGGAGCATATTCTGTAACGTGCTTGGAACCTGCTGCCTACCTCCTTAGAGGTAGGAGGACCCCCCTCCCCCTCCAATTGTCAACAGAGAAGGAAATCTTGTTGTCTTGTGATTGCTTATGCCTTAGTATCATCGTTGCTTTTTCTCTGTGCTTTTACAAAGTTGATTTGGATGCTAGTTTGGTTCTTTTCGAAACTTAGATGCATAGATTACAGTTTGACTTCTTCTGTGACCAATACTGCACATGTTGCAGATGTCAGCCTTGAAATCAGCAAACAAGGACCTTAAGGGGATGATGAAGACAGTGAAAATCGAAAACATAGATGTTTGTACCTCGCTCCTTATAGCTTTCACATGCACATGATGATATATATTCTTGGATAACCTTTTTATTGCTTGGTTGGTTCAATGTTCTCAGAGCTTGCAAGATGAGATGATGGACCTCATGGATTTGAGCAGCGAAATCCAAGAGAGTCTGGGGAGAAGCTATAATCTACCTGATGATATTGATGAGGATGAACTCCTGGGTGGTAAGAGAAGATTCTCTTGTTGCTTCTGTATTAGTTGACAATCTTAGCTATGAGATGCATTATTGACTTTGAAGAAAAGCTTTAACTGCTGATAAGTGTTGATTATGGATTCCTTGAAGCTGTCAACTTCAATGATATGAAATTAGTTGATTAAAGTTACTTCTGTTTTTACAGAAAATGACTGCCTGGACTACTTTTGATAACCAGCTTTTAGTTGTCTTTATTGTCCGATAACTAATTAGTATTACTGTTATGCAGAGCTTGATGCACTGGAAGCAGACATGGGATTTGAGAGTGAAAGTGGAGTGCCTTCGTATCTTCAACCTGATAAGGAATCTGGTCTCGAGGAAGAGCTCAACTTTCCATCACCACCAACTGGGCATGCTCCCATTCCTCCTGGTAGAGTAAACATACAGGTAATGTTGTATTTCTACTTGACGGGAATTACAATATTACATTCTTACACTTGAAAACATCAAACCTTATCTTTTAGTGGCTGTGGTGGTATTGCCAATATTTCTTGTTTCCTGTTGTGTACTTCATAACATTTAGCAATTCCTACTTTATACAAATTAGCTTGCAACATCATAATTAGGAAAGGTTTTATAGCAGAGTACGTAGATACACTCTTAGATTGCTCGTTACCTTGTTATGGACCTTATGGTCAGTAGCATCTGATAATTGATTTTGTTGTTTGGCAGGCTGAAGATGAACTAGGGCTACCAGCTGTTCCTGGAGCTTCTCTCCGAAATTAGACAAGGAGCCGGTGTGCTTATTACATGTGTAACTGTAAGCACAAACTACAGAATCTATCATTGTATATGTGGTTAACAATTAAGACTTTCGGCTACTTCACGAATAAACATTGGACAATTTGAAGCGCATGTAGGTAAATTGAAAAGATTGATATGTAAAGGAAAGATGCTCTGGTTGCTCAAACAATATTTTTTTTATAAAGATAAATTTACATAAATTGTATATACATAATGTCCCTAAATTTTAAATAGCACCAGATCGGTTTTATTTAAATCGGTTTTATTATTAATTCTATTATGCCATGACTAATTTGTCCCTACTACATATTTTTGGATATAATCAATATAACAAGAAACTTTTATTTTTTTCATTTATACATTATTAGTTTAGGAATTATTATCAACAATTAAATATGCATTATGCATTAAATGTGCACATCACTTTTAAATTATGATTATGAATTAAAATAAAATAATAATAATAATAATATATATCATTATGATTGCATATCATAATTAACTAATCTCGATTATGAATTAAAATAAAATAATAATATATATCATTGTGATTGCATATCATAATTAACTAATCTCGATAATTACGGCCCAAATTATGATCATGAATTAAAATAACAAAATAATATATATCATTGTTTTTGCATATCATAGTTGCTGCCCAAATTATGTTGATTTCCCAACCATTAAAAAAAATACTATAATAATTTCCTTCTTATTATTATATTAATATATACTACTATAATGAAATGTCTTTTGACATACTAGCAAACTTTCTTAAAACACTAATAACATAAAAAGGTATTCGCGATAAAATTTTGAATTAAATATAAATAACTAATTAGTTCATAATTATATACTATAGAATAAAAATTATAAGATATTAGACAATTTAAAAATTTGTTGTAGTTATAGATTGAAATTAAAAAATATTGTGAAAAAAATAATAAGTAAATTTTGAAAGAAAAAAAATAAGACGAATGAACTGAATGAAAAAACTATAATTGGAAAGATAAAGCAAAGGGAAAAAAGGAAAGAAGAGAAAAGAAAACCTATTCAAATAAATTGGCCAGACAATTTAAATAATTAGAACTAAATTTTAGAAAGTAATTTAAAAATTTATTTCAAAATCAATCTTGAATTTTAAATTATTTTAAATAATTGGGACTAAATTAAGGTTTTTTTTTGTTAATTTTCATTTTGATATGCATATTGAGTATCATATTAATTGTTAAATTATAAGAAAAATAGAGAAGAGCAAAAAAAACTAACATATGAAAAAGGCATTGGGGATATAAACCATCAATGCACTAATGGTATTATTTATTTTAATTCATGGAAATAAGTGAAGTATCTACTTATTAAGGAAAGAAAAAAAAATCTTTTTTTTTAATTAGAATTGGAAATATTCCATTTCTTAATTACCATGAAGAGAGTAAATATGTAAATCTAAGATTCAATTAAAAATGGATTAATATCTAAATTTTCGCAAATTATGAAAAATGACAAAATTACCCTAATTATGTATATACAATTATGTACATTTATGTAATCTCTTTTTTTTTTTGTTCTTCTTTTTGGTGTGCAAGACTCCTTGATTTGTAAATGAATTCTTAATCGCTTTTCTTTATTATTTATGGAATTCCTGCTTCATATTGCACTGATTCTGTCCCTTTCGCCTTTTGGTAGTAAATTTGTCTCATTTTTTTTATTGTCGGAATTAGAATAGAATTTTGTTGTTTGTTAGAAAATTTATATGAAATCTTGTTACAAAAGTTAACTAGAGTTTATTTCTGGATGAATACTGATCGGTGTAAAGTTATTGAAAATCAAAATAGAGTAATCTTTAATTTGATAAACTATACTCTTTAACCATTTTATACTATATTTTCTTGTTCTGACAAATGTTAGAACCAAAAGGCTATAAATTTATTTTTTATATTATAAAATAAATTTAATTTTAAAGGAAAATTTTCTCATAACTAACTAACAATGCATTTCCGTACAAACATTAAATAGGTTTATTTGTAGCATGTAGGATTGTAGGCGTAGGGAGTACTGGAGTAGTATAAGGTATGGATATGCCACTGCCCACCAAATTATGTACAGCATATTAATGGGAATTTCATAAATTTGAAGAGTGTGATTTTCATTCCTTCCTTCAATAGAAATTAGAAATCATATCAGCAAAGGACGTGCTCCATGCCTTTTCTTGGAGACTTTTCACTTTTAAGAAGGAGAGCCATTCATACAATTACATCAAATAAATGGCTGAATTTTCACTCTTTCTATATTAATAAGTATAATTCTAATGTGAGAAAAAAGAAAAACTTAAATTAAAAATTTGGACAATCTCTTCAACTTAAGCTTGCAGGCTACATATTTTAGACTCCAAATTTTGCTCCACAACTTTGTTTTAGTATAATATACTGATTACACAATTGACAATAATAAATTTATTTATTATTAATAATAAATATAATTTTACTACAAATGAAGGAATATTTTCTTAAAGTAGTCGTAATCAAAGCAAAAATTGAAGAAAATGCTTATTAGTATTACTACAAACATTTAAATAAGAGTATATACCTGAAGGAAGCTGTTATCTTAATGAATCTCTAACGAGTAAACAAGATATAATATTTTAAAAAAGTTTTAGGTTTGTTTGTAGAGTAATGTCCAATTTATTTAGGTTACCAGAAGAAGCATTCTTATAATCACATACAAATGGAAGGAGTTGTGATGTAGCGAGAGGGGGCAAATGGGAGATGACACTTCCTCTCTCGACTCCACTCTAAGCCCACTTGATGGCCATCTACATCCACTTTGTACCCATATTTTCTTCTGCATTGCAAATGAAGGAAAAAAAGAAAAGAAAATAGGACATAGAGTGAGTGGTTAAGCATCAAGTTTGTCAAAGGACAAAACTTTATAATCATGACAAAAGATTCAAGGGAATTCCGCTAAATTTTCTCTCAAATAAATTATAAAAGGATCCGAGTAAAGAACCCTTACCCGACCCGAATCTCAGTCTCTGAAGATCACTGTCTCCGCCATGTCAAGCAGAGGCTGCAGGCAATCCGCCGAGAATTTCCGCGCAAACATAAACGAATAACTCGAATTCGACTGCCTCAGCTCGTGGATGAGCTCCGGCGACACCTCCGCCGGCCGGTAGGTGTGCGGGTGCCCGTCAACACTCCCGGTCCAATTAACCCGGGTCAGCGTAAATTGGGTACACGATTCCGGATCCTCCATGGACAAAAGGGTCGGAAAATAATGCTCCTCGGGGTAGCAGGAGTCTGCATTCAAGCACGGCAACCTAAATTTCCGCCACAATCTCCGGTCCCTGACCACCACCGCCGCGTGCCGCCGGGTCAGGACGAAGAATTGAGACCCGACCCGAAACCTATCGAAGGGGACCTCCGGCAGCATTGCTGTTTCCCCTCTGGCGACGTACCTGTCCCACAATTGGGGCTCGCCGTCGAGTATCTCGATGAAGCTGCTGCGAATTGAAATTCGGGATGAGGGTTTGGGAATCAGGGTTTTGTAGACGAAATTGAAGGAGTGGAGAGGGATGCAGTTCTGCGATACGACGGCGAAGTACGAGTTGGCGGGGTCGTCGAGGAGGGCGGCGGCGAGGAGGCGGCGGGCGGCGGAGATGAGGGAGGCGTGGGCGCGGCGGGTCGGGGCGGAGGGGATGAGGCGGCCGGAGAAGACGCCGCCGGGAGGGGAGATTTTGGCGGAGGGGTCGGCGTGGATGTAGATGCTGTAGAGGCCGGTATTGTGTTGGAAGAAGAGCTGCCAGAGGGGGGCGAAGTGGAGGTCGGAGTTGGTGAGGAAGAGGAAGGCGATTTTGGGTTTTAGAGTGGAGGTGGTGGCGGCGGCGCGGCGGAGGAGGGTGTGGTCGGGGGAGGGGGTGATTTGGGGTTGCTTTTGAGGGAGAATGCGTGGGGCGAAGAAGACAAGGAGTGGGCAGAGAAGGAGGAGAGAGAAAGTGAGGATAAATGGCGCGTTAGCCATTGCTGAAGAAAATTACAGTGTAGACTGACTGTGTCGTGAGGATTTTGGTGCAGAAAGGAGGAAGAAGATACTAAGACAAATATTTTGTACTTATATATATTAAATTGGATATGGAACTTTCATTTTTTTTTTGACTTATCATTATTCATTTATTTCCATCATATTTTATATTATCTGGCAGGTCAAATGAAACTCAGTATCAGTTTACATTTGTCTTTTTTACACTTTTTTTTTTCGTAATTACAAATATTAAACTTTATCAAAACAAATATATTTGATCTCAGACATTAACCATTATAGTGCTAAATCGAAATGCATATTTTTATTTATTTTTTAGTTTATAATACATAATATTTATTCATTTTCAAGATTATAATACCACCACATTTACTCATTTTTTGAGTAATTGCATATAATAATATTAATTTCACAGTAGTTTGAAAATCACACAAATTTTAAATATATATTTTTTTAAATATTAAGACTTAAAAGTTCGCGTTTATATAAAAATTGTGTTAAATAAAAGTAGTGTAAATTATTTACGATTAACCCCTTTTACAACTCTATAAATTTGATATTCTATTGTTATTAGGCGGAAAGAAGAAAGAAACGGTAAAATTAAGGAGATAAATCACAAAATTGGGTATTTTTAATTGTGTGGCAAATGTGCATTTAAATAGCCATAATTATTTTCACAGCCAAATTCTAGTCGTTAGAACTATTTTTTAAGAAATTGAACCTTAAAAAATGGAGCAATCGTGTTTGAACGCAACCAAATTAATGACAGTTAAACCATTTGATATTTTACTGGGCAAATACATAAATGTACATATATTTTGGGAACCGACTAAAATAATAAAATAAATAATATTTTAAGAAATAGAGGAAGCATATAATTATAATTCTTTATAACGGTATAAGATTATTATTTTAAGCATTATGATTTTTAGACATAATATATTTGCCACAATAGAATTTAATTAGTAATTTTGTATTATTTTTTATTTTTAATTAATTTTGAAATTTATATTATTTTGTGTAAAGTCTTTCTTACCCTCTAGCTATTTTATGTTAAAGATTATAATAAGATTTTATTTTTCAATTTGAAAAAATGCATCTAATCTATTTCATAATTAATTCTACTAATTATCCTATTATTATGAAAATTATTTTAAGTACTATATTATTTAAGATTTAAATAATTATACTTCTTTAAGTGTGATTATGATTTAAAAGGACAAATGATAATTCACCGTCATCCTTTTTGGCATAGATATAAAAGAATATAATTTTGTGAAAAATGAATTAATGGCATAGATATAAAAGAATATAATTTTGTGAAAAATTAATTAAACTAGTATTATATAATTTTATAAGTCGATGTACATGTATATTAGCTAGCTCAATACTATGAGTATATTATTCTGGTTGGTATTTAAAAATAAAATAAAATAAAATAAAATAAAGAAAACACATATATAATTATATAATCTGTAGTCAAAAGATTTTTTGGAAAAAGTTATGTGGAGGAAAGTCTCTATTTATATCGAGGTTTTAAACATTCCAAATTTCAAAATATACAATGAATAAAATTCAAATTAATTTATTTTAATTTGGTATAATTTTTATTCTAGGACATGTTGTTTCCATCCAATTTTAATTTAGATGATAATATTGAGTTAAATTTGATTTTCATAATTTTAGAGATTGATTATCATTGTTTTTTGATATATTTCTGTTCAACATAGCATAAGGATACATTAGCCAAAATATAAAATATAATTATGAAAAATAAAAATAAAGATAATATGACATAAAAATATTATGTCAAAAATCATTTCTCAATCATTCTCATACTATCTCACCTGGTTCAGATAACAATAATTGTTACATCTCCAAATAAATATCGAATTGTGTATTCTAAAAGCCAAATAATTTTCACGTTTTAATTTCCACAAACAGAATATGTGTTTGAAGTTTTGGTTCCTCCTTTAAACAAACAATCTGAAATTCTATCTCATTAATTTTTCAGCACCAAACAAGAAATCTCGAATGCAATGTGACACCCACATAATGAATATCTAATACTATTTTAAAATTATTCACAAATCTTAACCATAACCACTCCTACGTCACTACTCCCTGATTGACATTTTTTTTTCCAGCACAAATTAAAGATTATGTCGAATATTACAATTATCTGAAAAACAAGAACATAAAATAATAATATTCTTTAAAAAAAATGCTGAAAATTAAAAATAATCTATAATTAAAATCTTAAAATTGATAAGTCAGATCTGCAGATGGTACGTGTTTAAAGGTTGTTGGAACTATGGTTCTCTCCCTGCTACTAAGACAATGTGACATAACGCGACGAGAAAATAAATGGGATTTACTTATACCAACAAATCTGATTAGTCAAACAATTATGTAACACTTGCTTAATTTGATGCCATACAATACTATTTATTTATGTTGGGACTTTGCTTTCAACTATTATATTGTATATTTGTATATGATATACCACAGAATCATGCTTATGCGGATCGGACGTCTGCCTTTTTTTTGTTCTAATATTTATTGAATCAAATCGTTACACAATATTACGGATCAACAACTTTGCTTTATCAACAAATCCAAGTTGCACACCTTTTTGGTCTCTCAAATCTTCAACTCCATTCTCAAAAATAATATTGGAATTCGATTTCCGTTCGAATTTAATTAAAAATTCATTCCATGACTGGGAAAATTGCACAAAATGTCACTAGACTGGGCATTTGTATTAAATTGGGTACAAAACTGAAGTTACATCAAAACAGACACCAGCTTTTCATTTGTCCAATTAATTTTCTAATACGTTTTGTTAACATATTTATAACCTACTTGACTTACATCACAAACTTATTATTTACGAATCTTGATATTTGATTATTTACGAATCTTGATATTTTTGACAAATGAAACAACTTTATACTAAAATCTCCCGCTTTGCGATTGCAAACACACCAGTGAGTCAATATTCATCTCATTTAGGCCAAGTAGCTCTGTTCTCTCTACCTTTGTTGACATGTATCAAAAGTCATTGGTTAGGAAAGGGAACATTAACGTTTAGAAGAGATGAGATAGGGCTACCTTGGTTGCAAATCAAAGTCACTACGTTTATTGCTACTGTGGGCACATGGACTCCCCTGAGTTAGGTCGATTCGATATATATCTATTAGGCTTCAAATAAAGAATCCGAACAATAGCCAAAAGCTAACTGAACAGATGGGAAAATGACAGGCAAGGGGGTGAAAGTAGCTACCATGCCACAACAACAGAAAAGGGAAGTGAGAAATAAATAAATGTTTTTACATATAGATATATAAATGAAATGGGTAATGACAGTAATATATATTTTTAGGAGGGTGAGAAAGAAAATTTAATACTTCAAAACAACAAGTAAATTTAATGCACATATAATGATAAGATAGTTATAAGGTTGTGGTTGTGGATGTTAAGTGAGTGATGAGGGAAAAAAGTAGTGTGGGACACATGAATAGTATAGTTAAGTTATGGTTAAGGGACTTGCGTTGCTGATGCCTTAAGGGCATGAGCAACGGTTCAAAAATTGCAACGGACCGGAGCCGCGGGTTGCGAGTTAGCTTTGCCAAGGGATGGGGTGACGGGCCGCGTACCGCGGCTGCGGGTGGTCGCGCAGCTCGTCCCGCACGCGCGCGTGCGCGGCCTTCACTCCTCTGGATCAATCACACATGCGCGTGTACGACACGCACGCATGGGTATGTCAGTCAGCACCGCGCTTGCTGACCATAATTTGATTTTATTTTATTTTTTAAAAACGCCCGTTGGCAGATTTTCTAATCTGTTTTTTTTTTTTACAGTTTTTCAACGATCATTTTTTTAATAACCGCTGGGGATTAATTTTTCCCTTCTATAAATACCCTTTCATTTCTCATCTCAATTCTTTCAATTATCATAGAAAATTTTCTAAGTCTCTTCCAAAATTTTCAATGTCTTTTATAAATTCTTCAATTTCTTTACATAACTCTCATAAACTGATGGGCCCCCATGGATTTGATGATCCGACAATCAATTCGATGAGAATTCATCCGTGGAGGAGGAACCCATATGGGAGTTGATGGAGGAGTTTGCAGAGGCGATAACAACAATAAATAGCAATGAGGACAGTAGCACGATTGATGCCTCGTGCACCAAGGACGTACTTGCACTGAGAGCGTGAAAATGCCCCACGACGCCTCGTCGAGGATTATTTCTCCAACGAGCCTCGATGAGGTGCAACTCTATTTCGTTGCTGGTTCTGTGTGCACATATCGTTGTTCGTGCGCATAACTGGCACGTCAGCGGCACATGATGAGTATATCCAGAAGCACTTCGGTGCAGGATGCGCCAGACTCTCGATGCTGCAAAAGTGAACGACGGCGATATGACAGCTCAATCCAAATCTATTCGACGAGTACTCGCACGTCGCCAACGCAATGGTGCAGAAGTGCCTCAAACGATTTTTGTCGCATGGTCATAATGGGGTTGCTTTTCTGTTGAAGAAATTCCCTTAAACTGTCAAGGATCTCATATGATGATATGCAATCACACAATATGCCATATAATGCATATATACAAGTAGCAGGAGAACACAAAATTCGAAACCCTATAGCATGCTCCTAAGGGATTAAAAAATTACCTCTTTTGGAGTAGATTTTTCTTGCTGATCGTTGTAAGACGAGGGCTTGCCACTCAATCACTTTATCAAGTTCACCTTTTGATTCAACTTTTAAATCTTCTAGCCTATTACCCAAATGTAAGGTTGGAATGTAGTTTGGACAACAAACTTCCAAACCTTAATGAGTTAGGATGGAGAACACACAAAACAAAAGAGAGAGGACAAAGAGAGAGATATGATATCTAAGGTGCTAGACGTGTAGGCTCTCAAAAACTTGTTTAAGATATTCAATAACTATTAATTAATTTAAAGCTTGCTGTTAACTTTAATTAATTATTTCTCGAAGATATTCATTATCCATTAATTAATTTAAAGCTTGCTGCTAACTTTAATTAATTAATTAATTAATTTCTTTACCGAGAGTGGTCTAATTCAAAACATTATTTATTATACATAGGAATAAATTCAAAGCCGGCCGAGCTTCTGTATGATAAAACATTTTTCGAATACCTCTTGGGGATATTATCATCTCAGGTTCTCCTGAGATACGATTCTATATAATTATAATACTAACACCGCTGTATATTGATTACCACTCTCCAACATACCAGGAATATCATTGGGTTACGAAAAATCTGCACATTTTAATATACCAAAGCAGTGCATAACTAATAATGTATGCTCAATGTTATATATATAGATTAATTTGCATTTCATTGCATTTCATTTACTCAGCAAGGAAGTACATGTCTCACCGTAATGCATTTCAGTGTTATACGACACCAGTGTCATTAGTTGGCCAATATATAGGTGTGAATTTCGTATTAAAACAACAACCTTTCATGGTAGATTGTCCATGTCTATTTAGGTTGTTAACTTGAGTTTCTTCTATAAGGCACCAATTGAAAGATCTTCCGTGATCATGGATCTACCATTCAGTACAATGTAAAAGGATGACATATTTGCTCAATTTATAATTATATGCTTATAAATAAACATCAATAATATAAAAGACAATATAAGTGACATAATTATTTTTTATCATAAATATGAAAAATAAGGTTTTATAATATAAAGCAACTCAAAACATGCTTTTCATTACACAAATCTTAATAGGTCATCGAAGCATTCTGCGATATATATTTGAGAAAGCCGAAGGTGCCGGACACCCAACGATTTATGAATATTCATGCGTCATGGCTTTCCCAAAATGCTAGACAATATCGACCGTGTGCATTGAGAATGAAAAAATTGTTTGTAGCATGGAGAGACGCTTACACCAATTGATATAATGGCTCACACTTGACAATCATCTTCGAAGTAGTTGCTGACCATAATTTATGGATTTGTCATGTACTTTTTGGAGTTTCCAGCTCCAATAATGACATCAATGTCTAGATCCATTCACATATCTTCAACTATAAATGCGCTAGCAGGGCGCCGACTATCACAATTAAAATTTTAAAACTTTAATCATTTATTTTAATTTTCAAAATATCGCAATTTAAATAAATATATAAAATTAGAAATTAATATAAAATGAAGATAAATTAAAAAAGTAAATGATATAACTATGAATAAATAAAGTATAGTATAATTTATGGTTTGATTGTTGTCAATGTTCGATTGTTGCTTATTGTTGTTAAACTATTTGAGATGTTGTGAAGAAAAAACTAAAGAAGCTCGAACAAAATTAGGAAAAGAAATAAGAAGCGTGGTCGGCAGAAAAAGCTCTAGAATATTCGCGAGTCTTCATTGGTAGGCGATCTGCTCTTGAGCAATCTCAGCCGTCCAAAACCTCATTCCCTCACTTAAAACCGCAGATCTACTCTGACCTAATCTCTCTCTCTCTCTTTCTCCTTCGCGCTAGCTTCGCCGCACCTCCGCCACTCCGATTCTCTGCTGTAAGCTCTTATATATGTACTAGTTCACCCGTGCATCTATAGATCGATATCGATTCTCTGCCGAATTCAAGTTTTCCCTAATTTACAAGCCAATTTATTATGCTTGTCTGATCGATTCGATTTCACTTGATTTTGAAGAATATAAAGAGCAGCAGAGATGTTTGGGAGAGCGCCGAAGAAAAGTGATAATACTAAATACTATGAGGCATTGGGAGTGCCAAAGAATGCTTCACAGGACGATCTGAAGAAGGCGTATCGTAAATCCGCAATCAAAAATCATCCCGATAAAGGCGGAGATCCGGAAAAGGTATTGTCTTGTGTAGTTAATTTGGTTTTGAATGGGTTTAATTTTTTATTGGCTATCGAATTGTTTTCTGCTTATTTGGTGGAGTTCTAGATCGCTTAATTTTTAATTGCAATGCTGAATGTGTAACTTGGCGACTTCAGTTTGATTTCATGTACTGAATGAGTCTTGTTGGACTGCATAATGAGCTCAACTGAGCTGTTTTGAGTTATTTGAGTGGATATCTAAAATAATGTTGGTTGAGATAATTATTCAAGAAAAATAATTTACTGCCTCTTTTTATAGAAACATGTGGTAGTTTGTGCACTATTTATTTGTTGCTTAATTATTTTCCTGCTTTCTTTTTCTCTAATCAAAAATTAAAGCTTGACATTGAAAGATGTGAATCAATTGAAGACTGATTAAAATTGATTGTCTTAGCCATTTTGTACACAAAATTATGTCATTCAAATTGGAATGCAAAAATAGCTCTAGTAGTAGTAAATTTCAATACTTTTGATCCTGTGAATTTGGTTGCCAATTGATGAATAATCATTTTGGCTGCTTCGAGAGTTAACTTTAGCATTTCTTTGTGTTAGTTTCTTCATGCATAGATTGGCATCTGAAATTGCGAACTTCGTGTTGAGCACTTCCTTCTAATGCTTTTTCTAGCTTTGACTGACACTGAATTTGTTTGGATGCAATCTAAGAAATTTCTTTCTGGATGTTATAGTTTAAAGAGATTGCCCAAGCATATGAAGTATTGAGTGATCCAGAGAAGCGTGAGATCTATGATCAGTATGGTGA